>APFE031282409.1:72558-120240 GCA_000404065.3 Pinus taeda | reverse complement strand
TGTGAAGACAGCATTTCTTCATGGGGATTTGGAAGAGGAAATCTACATGAAGCAACCTGAAGGCTTTGCGGTGAAGGTTAAGAAAGAACTAGTATGCAAGTTAAAGAAGTCTCTGTATGGGTTAAAACAGTCACCAAGGATGTGGTATCAGAAATTTGATACATTTATACGGGGACTTGGCTTCACCAGAAGCAAAGCAGATCATGTGTGTATTTTAAATTAATTGGTGACCGTGTTATTTATCTGGTCTTGTATGTGGATGATATGTTCCTGGTTGGAAATGACAAAGAAATTATCCTAAGAAATAAGACCCAATTGTCCTCCAAAAAATTCGGACGTGAGTGGAGGAAAGATTCTCGCGCCTGGCGGGAATCTATATTTTGGCATGGAAATTAAAAGAGATTGGGCAAAGAGGAAGCTCTGGTTAAACCAGAGGAAGTATGTTGAGACAATATTGCAGAGGTTTAATATGCAGGATAGTAACCGGTGAAGGTTCCTATTCCTGTAGGTGTGAGGTTATCTGCTGAACAGTGTCCCAAGACACAAGAAGAGGAAGAGGACATGTCCGTGTTCCATATGCAAGTGCAGTCGGTAGCTTGATGTATGCCATGGTTTGTACTAGACCAGACATTTCACATGCAGTGGGAGTATTGAGCAGGTTTATGTCAAAACCAGGGAAGGAGCACTGGGCAGCAGTGAAGCGGGTTTTCAGGTATTTGCGTGGCACTAGTGATTATGGTTTGGCTACCAAGGAAGACCAGGATTGGACAGAGTGTTGGATATCCATGGCTTTGTTGATGCAGACTGGGCTGGAGATCTGGATCAGAGAAGATCGACAAGTGGGTATGTGTTTAACCTATTTGGAGGTGCAGTCAGTTGGATGAGTAAGAAACAATCTGTAGTGGCACTATCAACTACAGAGTCAGAATACATGGCAGCCACTCATGCAAGCAAGGAAGCAGTTTGGTTGTAGAGATTGTGTTCAAGTATGGGGTTAGTACAGGGAGCTATAAGGATAGACTGTGACAGCCAAAGTGCAATTTTTTGGCAAAGAACCCTGCTTATCATTCAAAGACAAAGCACATTGATGTTCAGTATCACTTTGTGAGGGATATGATAGAAGACAAAAAGGTGTTGCTGGTAAAGGTGGACACTTTGAAGAATACTGCAGATGCATTGACAAAATCTGTGAGCTCTGAGAAGTTCTCTTGGTGTAGAGAAACAATGGGTATTTCAGGGCTGGAAAAATGACTAAGCTCTCATGTGGGCCCCTGTGGAAAGAAAACAACAAGTGGGAGATTGTTGGGTTGTGTTATATTCTTTCCATGACTACCCTACGTAGTGAACTGGGGGGTTAGAGTGGGGGCGGCAGCCCCCCCTATCTGGGGGGTTTGAGGGGGGCGGGTAGCCCCCCTCTACGGGGTTCAGGTCAGCACCCCGAGAAATTTTTTTTTTGGACCCTATATTAGGTTGGGTGAACCTACCTATGGTTTTTCGGTCCATGGTTTTGGACGCGATGGTTTTCGGTCCATGGTCTTGGATGCTTCAGTATGTATAAATATGTATTATAACATTGAAATGAATATAATGAAAAATCAAGCTGGTAGTCTTGGTTTTGAGATCCAGTGAGAAATCTCTGTGTATATGTGTTTTATGTGTTATGCTCTCGCATTTTTTATTTTTCCTGTGATTTAGAATTCGTATGCAGGTAATTTCTTTACGGGGTTAAAACCTACACAACTTTACTCGAGCATTTAAATCATTTATCATTAGAATTAGAAAACACAGTTAAATCATTAAGATAAATGACAATGAATTTATTTATCTTACCAAGAAACCCCATATCCGTTGCTCCTTGAAATGTTGCTCCAACATTGATTAAAGCAAAAGGAATCTTGGAATACATGAATATAGCCCATGGAGTTGTCAATGTTGTCTTTTCTTTGTCTTCTTAACTAACGAAAATCAATTTATATCCAAAAACATCATCTAAAATTGAAACCTTGTTAGAACTCGATACTCTTTGAAGTAATTGAACCATTTTTGGTAGTGGATAACTGTCTTTTAAGGGCAATTTATTTAGATTTCTAAAGTCAATCCATAGTCTTATTTATCCATTTCTATTCCTAATAAGGACTATATTAGTTATCCGTTTAGACTATCTTAAGGGAACAATTAATTTGGCATCCAATTGATTCTTTACTTCTTTCTCAATTATTGGCAGCAAGACTGGATTTATTCTTCTTAATTTCTGCTGAAATAGTTTAGCTTCTGGTTTAATAGGAATTTTATGCTCAATAATGGTTGTGTCATAGGTTTTCAATTCTTCATATGGACATGCAAATACATCTCTATAGTGCTTAAAAATATTGATATATTTTTCTTTAATTTCTTGAGGTAAATATGTTAAAAGTTTAACATTTTTGACTTCTTCAGAGGTACCAATATTATAGTCCTGTGCATATTCTTGTTGTGAATTTAGCAATGAGGTTTTTGATACTTTATTTTGATCAAAACGTTTTTCAAGGGGAACCAACCCCTTTTGTATTTAATTATTTGATAATTCAATGATATGATGATTAATAATTTTATGTTTTAAATGTAAATATGAATCAACCTCATTTGATTTGATTTCATCAATATTTTCCTCTTCAACATCTAAAGTAGAAAAATCATCTATTGCTTGTAAAAAATTATTCAACTTATCATCATCTTCAAATTATTGCGAGTGTTTCAGATTATCAGGAATGGAATGTTATACTTTACTTCAATCTAATGACGTATTTGCAAAGGATTGAGTATTTTAAAAGAACTTGCAAAAGTCACCAAAGCATCATCAAGGATATTTTATTCTCTTGGAATTGATGTATATTGAAGGTTTGAAAATAATTTTCCACACAATCCCATATTCATTCTTATAAGCTCTGAGTCTAGGATGCTTGTTTTGACAAAGATTTCTGATCTGTTTTATAATCAACTTTGAATCACCATATACTACCAAGTTTTGAACTTTCAAAATCTTAGCTAACTCTAATCCTAAAATTAGGGCATCATATTCTACCACATTATTTGTGACTTCAAAATATAATTTAAAGGATTGGGTTATATTTTTATTATTAGGAGAAATGAGTGCAATTTGAGCCCAAGCCCCATATTTAGAAAATTCTCAATCAAAATAATTTTTCCAAATGTTAGTGTTTGAAAAGTGAGGTGTATTGACAATTTCTTCAATGATGATTTGAGGATTTGAAAAATCATTAACAACTAGAGCAAAGCATCCAAAATCTTGATCAATGACATAAATTGGATGATTAATTGCTTGATTTTCTTTACAATTTGTATTGATAAATCTTAATTCTCTGTATAGTCTTAAATGTTCACATCCATAAACTAGGATTGTGTTGAGAAATGGAAACAAGAAATTCCAGTTTAATTTGTCCTTGAATTACTCTGTGAATTAAATTTGAATTCTATTCTCATAGAAAATTAAAATAGTTAAACTAAGTTTATTACACTTACTTAACTTAGGAAATTTGAGTTGGAAGTCTTTTGGAAATCATGTATATGTTCTCCCTACTTTGTAGGAGTCCAGTGTGAGTTAATTGTGAGTCATAAAATAGAAGACTCAGTTTCATGAGTCAGTTGAGTTAAATTAGTTCTCAAATTGATTGGGATAACTAATAGTGAGTTAATAGTCAGTGGTGACACTAATGAACTCCACCAGTGATACTAGTTAACTGAATATGTACTCATCAGGAAATGATGCATCTCAATTATGAGAAAGACTCAATTGAGACTAGAGTGTGGGGACAATGCAATATTTGTTTTAGATTTTTCTCAGTTGCACTGATAGTGCATGCAATCAGGAACTGATCCTTGAGGGATTGCACTATTTTTAGAGGCTTTATTTCCCTTTAAATACAAGCTATCCTTCATAGGAATTACACATTGGTATAGAGACTTGGAGAGCTTGTGAATAGGCTAAGATTTTTCCTTGAGCTTTGTTATGAGTTGGAGATTGAATTTTTTGAGAGCTGGGATTGTTCTAGAGAGAACAAGCATTGTAATTTCATCTTGATTTTACGAATTAATACGAAACAGATAGTGGGGTTTTGAGTTGTGGTTTTCCTCAGATATTTATTGTGTTATGTGGCTTTGAATCTCTCCCTCTATTGATTATTTTTTTCTCGATGTTTATGGGCTTCCATTGTAAGGAGTAGAAGTAGGGTCTTGTATCTTGCTTTAGAAAATTGCATTAGCTTGTGAATCTATAGGATTTTCTACATTGTAACAGAGCAATATTGTTTTTTGGGCCGAGAGTCCATAGAGAATATCTGAAAATTTATTTACAAATTTTTAAGAAACAAATTGTAGATCTGAATTCCTTGGGTAAAGATACCCAAATTCAAAAAAAAAAATGGCAATCGAAGTTCGGATGAGGGAGATATCGCTTATTTAAAATCCGCTCTCTAGAGGAGATTTCGAAGTTTTGAGTTTCTAGGTTATAGGTGAAAGTCATATTTGCATACCCATCAGGAAAAGCATTAAGTTGAGTTTCTGTTGCAAGTACTAATTTTTCATACCCAACTATCACAATTGGTTGAAATCTAGCCATTTAATGTTGTAGTAAAATTATATGTTTGGGAGAAACAACTTTACTTGAAGATGGCTAAGATGAGGGTTTAGGATTTTTAAGAAACTAAGGATTAATGACTAATTTTTGAACTTCAGGAAATTTCTTTTTAGGATCTTCAAAATATAGAGGCTTAGTATAAATACTAAGCTTCTCTTCAGGTTTATCATAAGTAGAGGGATAAGTATGTATAAAAGAAGATATAAAATCAACTGGTTTAAATTCAGGAATGGAAATTTTAAGATCTTCTTCCTACATGGGAATACGGAAGTTCAAAGGTCTCAAGATGATGAACTAATAATGCATTTTGAAGATCTACTCCTTTACAAAGGAGTTGTAAAACTTTCGGAGGAATATCTGATGAAATAGAGGCAAAAGAAACAATAGAGGCTTCTAATATATTTCTAATAGATGCAATTATTAGAAGTCTCTCTGGATGTGATAAAGGAGAGAGAAGCTCTAGATTTAACTGAGATCTAGTATGCCTACGTGAAGCCATATTTAATATGTGGAGTCACCAAGTGAAATATTTTAGCCTACGGAACTATTATCCACGATTAAGAGGCAAGTTTGATCATTACCCCAAGGAAAGAAAACTGCAAACTTTGTTCCCTGGCAACGACACTAATCTGATATTGTATCTTTGTAGATAGTTCTAGGCTGAAGAATTGTGCCAAAGAATCTGAGTAAGGTTTTGATTTAATTGGACGATGAATGCATTAAACCTTTAAACAATTGTAAATTCTAAGTATTTTTGAGAAAACTAAATGGATGATTTTCATTCCTAACAAAATTAATATTTAAATTGATTTGAAAAGAAAAAATCAAGAAGGTATATAATTGTTAAACATTCATATTGACCATCTCATTCATCATATATAGTAAATGCATCTAGAAGCTTTCTACAACCAAACAATACATATCCAATAAATGACTAAAGGAAACACTTAAAATATTTAGAGGAATTAACTAAGACAAATTGTTTAGTTAATTAATCTCTTTTAATAAATATGACTTTGCAGGACCAGTTAGGGAGATTGACATTCAATATATCCTTGCCCAAACTCCTATGTTACCTTGAACATGTGCAGAAATAAATATGGAAAACATAATTGAATAACAAGACCAACTCACATAGATACACAAGCTATTCAAAATGAATCCAAAATCCTTCAATTATCTTCAGAAATAGTTTAGAAAATGACAACCCTATCACTAATTTATCACAAGGGTTCAACTTGGTCTACTTCGAATTACAAAATATTTATAGAGTTTAACTCAAAATATCTGAATCTTAAAACACAATTTATTACAAACTGATATATTGTCCAAAAAGTTTTGGGTATTTACAAAAATGGATCAGAAAAATAGCTTTTCTAAAATTATTTGAACATTCAACAAACATTTTGATGCTGCTATTCGAAGATTGCTGCTAGAAATTGGATTTTCTATTTACCGTCCCTTATATTTTGTTTTTTGCTCTTGTTTTTTTGCATTCTCGTCACTGAAATTTTGCATGTTGTTCTATTCAATAAGCTCAAGTAATTTATCCCATGTTTTATCATTTGGGATAGAAAATTTGGTTAACTTCCTATATGACTTATCAACTTCTGTATACTTTTCAAAAGTTGGCCTAATTAAAAATAAATCTTGAATTTCATATTTAATAAACAAATCATATTCGAGGCCCTCCATGATGTTTTTCCAGTGATTATCATTCTGACATTGGAAAATTTGGTTTTATCTGCTACTATCTCATGTAACCTGGTTTGATAATTTTCTAGTGGAATCAACTGGCCACTAGAATCTCGTATATCTAGGAGTTCTTTTTGGCAAAGAGCATTAAATTTTCTATGGAATTTCTTGATCTACACTTCTAAGTTTTGGAAGTTATTCTCCATTTGTAACATTAGATTTATTTTTTTTAAGACATTTATTGCCTATAGGACTACATTAGTCCTATCTTCAATTCCAAATTCTTTAATTTCTTCCTTTATTTTGGAATGTAGGACTTTGATTATCCTAGTCGCTTCTCATGGTTTATGATGTAGATATTCTTTAATCTCTACTACTACTGCCTTTGACCACTGCAATAAATCTTCCTACTAAACAATAATTTCAAGTGATGGCCTAAATTCAGTTAAAGACGCATTAATATCAATCCAAATTTTCTCTTTGGCTTGAGAAAAGGTCTGTGCAATCAATTATTCATTTTCATAGATCTCTAATTTCTTAGTTAAATTGATTTTTTTTGTATTTCAGCTAAATATCAATTATCAATTTTAATTTTGTTGTCTTGAATCTTCTCAATATGCACAAGCTATTTTTCTCAATTTCCATATCCTTCAATGATTGATGTCCCATGTACTTCGATAACTACTCTGCTGAATTTTGACTAGTGGGATTTGTCTCTATTGTGGACATTGCTATTGTAGATGTTCCTACTATTGTATTTCATGCTGTAGAAGTTGCTACTCCATTGCTGAGTTGTAACTCTCTTTCCTTAATCAACTTTTCCATTTTTACTTCCATTTTCTGATTTTGTATGTTCTTCTTAATAATAATTTGAAGCATGTTCTCTTTCTCCTTCTTTATCTGAACAACTTCTTGGGTATTGGATGTTTAGTTGTTGGTAGCTTCAATTGTTTCCTTAATGCTTGGATTTCAAAATTCCTATTTTTGATTATCCCTTCTGCTGCTTTTACATTTTTAGGATCCAATCCTAATTTCAAAACTAGGTCCTCAAGTCCCTTAATTTTAGTATCCTTAGCTAGAGAAGACATTTTTTATACCTTTAATTGAGAATGAATATTATTTAATGATGTTTTAAACTTAGAATCTGTCGTGGCAGAAGTTGTCAAAGATGTATAAATCATCTTCCCTACTTGTTTGTGTAAATCAATCTGATCTATGGGACGAATTTGTTTTGTATCAAGGGAAGAAAAGGAAGTTGTATAGTCTGCAACAATTTTATGTATAGGGACCTTTGGTTCCAAAACTACCAATTGGAACTATCCCATTTCATTGTCTAATATTGAAAGTAGTCGAGTCTGCATTGTAGAAGATTGTTTGAAAAATTATGCATATGTGGAAGTCTTCAGTGCTTCATTCTTATTTTTTATTTTTATAAATTTTGAAAAAAATATTTTGTTGCCTTGAAGAAGGGGAAGAAGGAGAAGGATAAGTTATTCTAGTTTCTTCAATCTGCTACAGTGAAAATGACAATTTTCCTGTGAGAAAAATTGTAGAAGGTAATTTAGAAGTGTGAACTTTTGAGGATTCTTCTTCCTCATTAGTTGTTGTATTTCTTCTTTTCATGACCTTGAAAGATGTTTTCTGTAAATCTGATCCTGATGGTGACTGAGTTTCCCTTGGCCTCCTTAATTATTTCTCTATGGACTTTGGAGTCTCTAACACCATCTGACTAGATATTGCTTCCTCAACATCCTGTAAAGTGTTTTCCTCCCATTCTTGTTTATTGGCAAATTGTTCAATCTTTGGTTTAGTCACATGAACATAAGGTGCTGATTTATGTGCAACTTTGACTGATGATATAATCCGTAGTGGGTCATAAGGCCAAATGAAACTCAACTTGAACTTCATATGTTTCAATAAATTATCTACCTCTCTCTCTGCAACTCTTGTGTTGGTTATGAATGGGCCAACCTTAGCATTCAATTTGAATTGAGTTTTTTGTTTTCTAGAAACAAAATGAACATCATCTACATTCATAATTTGTCTAATATATTCAAGAGAAAGAATTCTCATTGGGAGGAAGATAGGAAACTTGTATGGTTGTAGCTCACAGCCATAAATCCTAATTTATGTAAAATTTTGGTATAAATACCAGTCTCCAACCTTTAACGGTTCACTAAGATGTAAAATTATTTTAATTTCAATAAAAATCCTAAGAAAAACATCACTATTTAATAAACAGTTTGCTACATACAAGAATTAATTGACAAAATCACTAAAGGAGAACTCTTTAGAAGTCTTTCTCACTAGTGAAGTCTAATGAATAAATGACTGTGGGCTACTTGTAATATCTAACTTTTTCAAAGGAGACTTGAATATTTTTGGTTGATGATATAGGAATTGGTAGATTAAAACTAATTGATGCTTGAAAGTGCCTTCAACAATGAACTTCAACAACTGCTCATGAATAATGTCTAAAACGAAGTGACTCTAATTGAACATAACTGAAGGCTTTTTACTAGTGGAAAGACTAATAAAAATCCTAAAATTCCTTCATCAACCCATTGGTCACTGGGGCATCCTAGTAGACAAGAACTCAAGGAAATGACCTGCCTAGACATCTCAGGGAACATGGAAATAGAATAGGGAGGATTGTTCCTGGGTAATTCAAAATTATTAGGCATAAAAGATTAAAAAATATGAGCTCTTTCTGAAAAGGAAAGTTTTTGGTAAATCTCCATTAATACATCAGTAGAAAATAGAGGTAGGGATTCTTGATAATTCAATTGAAGGGCTTGTGATCCAGATTTAAACAGGAACGAAACAAATTATAGATATAACCATAAATACATAGATGCAACAGAAATAATACTTCATTTCATTAATGTAAAATATTGAAATATGCTTACAAACAGAAATGGAAATAAACCAACTCAGGCGATGGTAGCTTATCTATGAGAAGAGATATGGTGGCTACATGCCTCTGAAATGCATTATAATAAGGATTAAGGGCCTTTTTATTATTGAAAAATAAGAGAAAACCATAAACAACCAAAATCCTAACCCGAGGAGATGTAACACTAAGAGTTTATGGGCCCCATTGGGGTTAGTTGGACAACCAACTTCCCAGGGTCGTGACTTGGTCATATTATCTCCATTTTCCGCACATGATACCCTGTTGGAAAGATCTCTTCAAGGACTACGACAAAAAAGAAAATTCTATAAAAAAATTGCTGGCGGTAGATTGCCAATAAAACATTTTTTAGGGCCTCAAAATGGCTCTGGAAGTTTAGGACCCAAAAAACTGCTAAAAATAGTAAATTGTGCTACAATTAAGGAAATTGAAAAACTGAAAGAAACAATGGTGGGGGTACAAGTGGAATTGGTGGGTGGCCACCAATATCCACCTGGATCATTTCTCCCCCCTTAGCAAGAAATGGTCCCCATTGCATTAAGTTCCTCCATGAGATGAGGAAACTTCTGTTGAACTTGGTCCATGGTGGGTCACTTGCCCTGGTGAAGGAGTTGGCCTACTTTGTGTTGGCTAGATAAATCGATCTTGTGGACAAGTCTAATCTCCCTAGTATCAGAAGATAGTCTAGCAACAAATAGACAAATAAATCTATCTTTCTCTAGACATATACGATTTATAAATAAATACTATAGAGGTGGTAAGACCCTACGTTAGATCCAACACTTGTTCATAGTAGCTATCCTCCAATCGTTCGAAAGAATTACCTTTGAGAACCTGCAATGACAAACAAGCAAACATTAAGTAGCACTTTCATAACAAATATCATAAATCATGTCTATTATGGTGATCAAGCAGTCCATTAAATAAACCATGAACGAATAGCTTATTGAGAAAAACAAACTTATTTGTATTAACTTTGAAGTAGAAGAACCTTACAACCTTTTCAGCCTTGATGTTGAACAAGCTCTTCCTCGGGTCCAAAATAGGAATTTACTTTACTTTGATAAGCCTTGCACTCTTCCAAATGAGATCATAGAGGTATGTGATCTCTCCTCATAAAAACTAATCTAAGAAGAGTAAGTTCCAATAGCATTTCACCTCAAAAATATTCAGCTTCTAACCTCCCCAGTAACCAACCCAATGCTTCATTTTAAATTGTAGGGAAGCAGGTTACAGGTCCACCTATGAAGGGATAGAATCCTCCTTCAAAGGGATAAGCTCCTCACATCAAGGGGTTAGCTCCTTAAGGTATGGGATGCATGAACCTTAAGAGAGCGAACTTGCCACCTCAATATTCCTTCCAAAAGCTTCTAGAAATGATTGAAAGTGAGTTTTTAGAATATACTCATGCCTTTTTAACTTTTATAGGGGTTCGCACCCATAACACAGAGACAGAGCAGTCAGGTGCGCAGGAGACATGACTATTAGGTGCAGGACTGCTGGTAATACAAAGAGAAAGTGCAGAACCATAGTTTTAGAGACTTTTGAGGGCTTTCTCTTATTTTCAAGGCTTGATATGAGGAACTGAGGCTCAAGACTTGTAAAGGAGGAAAGTATGACTGGTAATGGACTCACACAAATTGCAAAATGTCAAGGTGACAATTTTTAGTGCAACAAACTTGTCATTGGTTCTTTGGGATTTGGCACCTACATGTTCACACTCCTTAAGTAGGGACAAAAAACTATTGCCTTGGAGGTGGATGCAGCTAAAATAATGAAAAAGTGTATCATGGCCACTATGAAAGAAAAGAAGAAAATAATAATGCAAAATATGGCCATGGACATAAATTAGCAAGTGGAGAAAATCTTAGCATGAGCTCTATCCTCCTCAATAACCAACACCTAGTTCCTAAGCACATGATACTCCCTTACATTAAAAGAAACCCTTTCATGTACCAACCTTGATGAGCCATGAACTATCTCATCTTAAGGGGTAAATATATAAATGCTACAATATAAAGAGCAAGATATAACCCTTGATATATATGTGGTAATACAAAGAAGAATTAAGAAGAATTAAAAGCCACACAAGAGGGGTGGAAAAATTAGGTTGAGCAAGACAACTCATGCCTCCATGATTTCTCCCTCCTTTATATTCATACACTCAATATGTGGACACCCCCATGAGTTGGTCCCTTTGACCATGGAAATTGGTCATGGAGCCATTTCCCCTTCATTGTCATACATATTTACCCTAACATTTGTTAATTTAGGGGTTGACCTTCGAACTATCACTTCCCCTTGAGGGTTGGAAGCACCTAATAGGGTTGACCATTAGCCACCTTTATTTTAGTAGGGAACACCTTTTTAGTACTTGTTCTAGTTAGATATCAGAAATTGATCCTTGTTTGAATTCTTAACATGCCCTTATCATTCAAGTTTGTTCCACTTAGATGCATGTGTGGTCTTAATATATGACCAATGGTTGCTTTCACTTGATTTCATGCTGTTTTTTCATATGGCCCATTTGCATCCCAGACCTCAAGGGAACCCACTCAATAGGTACATAGGCCCTTTAGAGAGATATATGTCTTAGTAGATGCAGTGTTGAGAGTGTTGACCCTCCTCACTGCATGAGAAGATGATACATGTCCAAGGGCACCTTCAAGACCCAAGATTTTGGTTTACTTTGACCTAGCATAGAGGATTTCTTCATGATGAAACCATTGGACCCAGTGTGCCCCCAAGTTGGCCTTGACATGGCTTGATGGGTAGTACTTGCTTCAAAACCTAGATGAGGATGGTCTCCCATTTAGATACTAGGTTGGGCCTATTGTACCTAGATAATCCTTAATTCTAGAGAGAAGAGGCCTCATTTTGACACTTGGAGACCCATGGGTACCACATGATGGCACCCCAACTACACTTAGGACCCCAAAGGAGAATTTGAGGTGGATTTGATGGAATTGCTCAAATTTTGGGTGATCCAAGCACTTTGACACTTTTTCACACCTCATCATACCTAGGCATGAAATTTGAAGCCCTAAAATGGCATAACATCAACATTATTGGAGGCTACGACTTACACATGTGGGAATTTATTTTTTATTTTGTCACTTAACTAGTGGGTTGGCTTGTAACCCAAGGTTTTTGTATGTTAAAATTGATTTAGGGGATTAATTAGGCTTCAATTATTAGAGGTATACTGCATATAAATAGAGGTCACCTCATTTGTATTCTCATCATCACCTATCGATCAATTCGGCCCCTCTAAGAGATTTCAGCCTAGCTGAAATAGACTTGTTTCTTGTAGAGATGTGATCTTTTGTGGAGTATTTGCTTATGGAGACTTAATATTGCTTGGAGATTTCATTTTGGAACAATAAAGGAATTTTTTCATGCATTTTCTCTTAAGTATTCTATGTATTTTAATATCTTTATGGCTATTGCATTAAATGGATATTGTTAGAGTTTTTATGTGATAGTTTTTATTGAAAAAAAAAATCTATGAAATCTTGGCAATGGTATTGTATCCATTACCCTTTAATACATGTGTGAAAATCCATTAAGTTATCCTTCATGTTAAGCTCTCCTCATTGACTTTGTTCCCTCATAAAGTAATATCTAGGGTATGAAACTAGGGTTTTTCATTATCCCTTACTCCATTATAGGGTTTGATTTTTCATAAGTAGATCTCCCTCTAGACTCCATCACCCAAGATCAAGCACTAGCCTCTTCCACATAGGTAATCATGCCATAAATTTTCCAATTAAACTAATTTCTCTCTTCTCTCTAAAAAAATTGGCCCATTAAGGTAAGTTGTTAGGTTAGGGTTAGGGTTGAAATTCAACATGGGTACATGCATTGGCTTGTAGAAGGGTTTTACACATGGTTTATAACACATTACCTCAAAATCATATATTTACCATGGCTAATTCTTCTATTTTAGGGCTGAAATCATAAGCCCTATGCATTTTCTGTCTGAGGCTTTTTTTCCCTAAGTAAACCCTAATCCAGCCCTAGGCTTAAACTTAGGGTTTATTGAAGGCTTGTTGTTCCTAAATTTATCATATTTGCCTATTCAATCCTTTTCTTGACCTTGTGTATCTAGTTAAGCCTATTAATATTGCCTATTCACAATCCCTACGTCACTTGTGCCCTAGATAGGCCTTTTTGGAGGGTAGGCTTTACCTTATCTAAGCTAATTTGAGCCATGTCCTTATGTTGAGTACCTATACTAAGCCTATCCTTGTAACCTCTAATCCTATGACTTGATATATATATATATTATATATATATATTATATAATATATCTATATATATTTTTATATATATTATTTATATATATAGAGAGAGAGAGGAAGAGAAGAGGAGAGAGAGAGATAGAGATCTTAGTTACAATATATATATATATATATATGGAAGCCTCTGTTGTGGTGAGAATCCACTAAAGAGCAAGAGGTGGTGGTTGTGGTGACAGTGGGCCACACCTCATAGTGTTGTCACTTAGTTTAGTTGGTAGATTGTGAGATCCCCTCAAAGACATGTTACATTTTGACGCAAAATCTTATAGTGTTGTTTTTGGGGAGGATTTGAGTCCACCTCCTCAATGTCTAAATATTAAGCTTCACTCCCTTTGAAGAGTGAATTTAAGACGATAAAATAGCTTCTCTTCTAGCAACCCCTGATAATAATCTCATTAAATACCATTGGTATTTATTCTAATGATAGCATAGCTCCAAGAAAGAATAAGACTACCTGAAAAATTGTTGAAATAACTACATCCCAAGTGATCCCAAATAGCCCTATGGTTAGGATTCTATTTGAAGATAACACCACCCCTGACATCATGAATAAGCCATGGCTGATTGTTGCATTGAGGCCATTAGATGTTAGAAAATTCACTGATGCTTTGCATTCCTTACCTGAGAAGTATTGTGAATGTTTGCCTAAATTAAATGGTACTAATAGTATCATTGCAGAGAAAAATGTGCATGAGTTTTACTAGGCAGTGACTACCAAACTTACCATGGATGAGAACGTAGTAATGATGTTCTTTACCTTGACTCTAGAAGGAAGTGTTAGGGATTGGTACCTTAGTTTACTCTGAGGTAGTATTATTAATCAGGATGCCTTTAACCAATCCTTAAACAATAGATGGGATATAGTCAAGGAAGGAATCATCCTTCTTGAAAAATCCTTGAAGCTAGAAAAACTAACAATGAGATTGTTAAGGAATTTACTAAGCAATTTGAAGATATAATCAAGGAGATCCCTAATAAATATATGCCAAATGATGACACCATTCTTGATAGATCTATGAGATACTTCCCTAGGAATTTGACATAGGCCCTTGGAGAAAAAGGGCCTAAATCCTTAGCTAAAGTTAAATCCTTAGTTTTTGAAGTTTAGAAAAACTTGAATGTTGCTAGGATTGATTTATTCACGTATCGTATGGCTCAAATTGGGCCTAAAGCTAATCCTAGTGCCTAGATGGATCTTGCCTTATAAGAATTTTCCCAAAAATTTTATAAAGTTACTAATGAAATAATGCAAGGACAAATCGCAATGATGATCAAGTTACCCATATTGGAAAGAGAAGGGGGATCTCGCCAAAATTTCCCTCCCAAGCTACAATTTAATAAATATATACCTCTAAGAAGAAGGATCTTAAAGTAGATCATGCTACCAAACAGAATGTTCCTAATACTCTTACCCCAACCAATTTTGTGGGGCATTAAGAGTCTCCCTAGTTCCAACCTTGTGATGAATATTACACCCAAGAAGAGTGTCCATATAATCAAGTGGAGGAGGAAGCCCATGAATCCCTCAATGTTGTCAATGATGGTTTTTGTTCAACATCTTTTTTGGTGACTTAGTTCCATCCTCGGCCTCATCAAGCCCATATTAATGATATTAATTATGTAGCCAAGCCAACCATGGTTGTGGAAAACAATGGAATATTTAAGGGTTTGCAGTATTCTAGGAGAAATGTTGACCAAGGCCAAGAAAGTTCAAGCTCTATTACTACCTCCCAAAAGAAGGATTGTTGGGCATGGGATCCCCAGCAGCAGGTTTTTTGGCTTAAAGCCCAATTTTTGGTCAAAGATGGTGTAGAACTCCGTGAAGTATAGGCGCGACGCGTGAATTGTATAATCAAGTCATAGGGTTGTCTTCCCTAAGAATTGTAATCTAATTTAAAGAGGTGTCAGCCTACCCATGGTCCATGGACCATGGGATTGTATAAATAGAGCAAGGCTCTAAGTGTAGAGCAAAGCTTAATAGAGAATAGATACAATAGCGAAGGCATGGTTAGATCCTAGAGTGGAATCTAAAGTGCATTGGGTCGTAGTAGTAGTAGGAAGAGGCTCTGCAGCTAAGTGCATAGAGGCCTAGTAGAGTCCGTAGATGAGTGTGCAGACCCCTACAGCTAAGTGCGTAGAGCGGAGTTAGGTCTGTACTTGGAATTTAAAGTTAATAAAGAGAATTTTACTCTGTGCATCTGTTCTTGAATTTGTGTTTTGATGTTATGCATTACTTTTATTCTAGCTATTTACTGCACGCACTTGATGAATACTCGTATGAATGCTTATATATGAAAATAATCTAAGTAAACAAGTTAGCAGAGCCTAATTAAGGAAGACTTGGGTAAATAACACGGGTTTCACTACGGCTGGAACCACGCGAAGACAGTAGCACAAGGCGCGGGGTGCCTGTAGGTGTGCGTAGCATAGCAAGTGCACAGGTTGGACCACATACCAATCACCTCATATCAGAAATCCCCAAGTTGCAGAAACCTGGTTCTGGCACCCTCCCATACTACTTCTAGTGAGACCTCAGTCTGCAATCTGCGGACTGTTGCCAAAACGGCCAGTAGTACTAGGATTTGCTTAGCTAAATCACTTCTGAACCTGGGTTAGGCCCCACTAAGCCAACAAGGATAAATCTCATATATAGTTTGAACATAGCCCTAAGAAAAAACCTCAAAACTCTGATGTAGCTTTGGATGTTGATATGATGAATGTTTTGGCTAAAGTAAATGTACAAGACCCTCTTTTGGAGATAGCAAAGCTTGGGCATGAAAGGAGGAAATTAGGAAGGCTCTAAACTTTGAAGAAGAGTGTGAGGATCCTCCAATTATCTTGAAAAACATCTATATTGATAATAAAGATAGATGACACGAACCATTTTTTATGTCCTTGTTTATCAACAATCTCATTTTGCATCATTTCATGCTTGATTCTAGTGCATCTACAACTGTAATGACTTTGAGAGTAATGCATCAATTAGAGATGAATATCATTAGGTCTTAAAAAAATGTGTGTGGTTTTGATTTGAAATCTATACTCATGTATGTCCTTATCAAAGATGTAAATGTGTCTCTGGAAGCTAATAAAGATGTATTTTCTCATAATGGATATTGTAGTCATTGATGTGCCTGGTTTCTAGGGTATGATATTGTTAAGAAATTGGTGTGCCTCAATTCGAGGGAAATTACAAATGCACTTATCATATGACACCATACCTATCTGTGATGGAACACCATTTATCTTGTATAAGGAGCTGCAAATTCCTGGTCATGTAGAAGATATAGTGACATTCCCTTTCATTAAACACATCAAAAAGGCCAAGATCATTAAAAATCATAAGGATATGAGTCAAGATCACTCCAAAGGGCCCCAAAAGTTCAGTAATTTTTTCCCTTATCAAATTTCTATCATATTAATAACTCCAATAAGAGATAGAAAATTTCCAAGAATTAATGGGTGTAATGACCAAAGACAGAATACCAAGTAGGTGATCTTGTTTGATTGACAAGGACCCCATTCCTGTTAGGATCCATGGCAAAGTAGGTATGGATTACTTCTATATTTCTAAACTTAATGGTGAACTATTACTTTCACCGGAGAGGGGGAGTTGTCTTACTTTGTTTGATGGAAACTAACTTAATTATGCATAGTAGTCAGATGCATTGCATATTTTATGAGCATTCTAACATCCTACATTTTCATTTGTTGTGTTTCACTATAGATAAATTTTCATCTATATAGATTTTATTTTTGTGTATGGACTTTTATCATCATATAAACATGGGTGCTAACCTACACCTAATTCACATGCTCCTAAACAAGTTGATTTAAGTGTGCACATAACAAGTTTACAAGCCCAAATATTTGAAGTTCTCATGAACTCCTCGTTTGAGCATGTAAATCATGCACTCTATGGTAAGATCATGTCCTAAAGTTAGAGCCATATGTTACCCACCAAAATGTGTAACCCCATAGGAGATAAATTTTCTCTTACATTTGACATCTTGTTAGCCAGTATCCTTTGATAGCCATTATTTGATGATGACATGCCATGTTCCTCCACCATTTTCATCATCCATGTGCCTCTCACCATCTAGCATTTCCACTTTGATGAAGGTGGGCTACTATTCAAAAGATATTTTGATCATTTTGCAATTAGGTGCTTATACTTGTTTGTTTTGGGCATTTAGTAGGGATAAAGGGGTCATCTATAAGATTAACCAATCTTGAATGTAAATATGTTCTCTCACCTTACCAGGGGGGTTAGTGGGACCTCCCTTAATGCCTTAGGGTTATGGGGGGCACTACTTGGGAAACTTAGATTGAGATAACATGTTTATTATCCCCTACACCATACTTGACACTTTCCATGTCACATTACAAGCCCCGTATCTCACCTCTATTCTTTGGGTCTGATTTGTCATTGATTCTTTGATATTTGACACCCATATATTCACACTCCTTGAATAGGGATGGGAAACTCTTTCCCTAGAGGTTGATGCAGCTAAAATAATGAAAAATCATAAAATTGCCACAATGAAAGAAAAGAAGAAATTAAAAATGCAAAAGATGGAAAGTGACATAAATTAGCACATGATAAAATCTTAGCATGAGCTCTACCCTCCTCATTATCCATCACCCAGTTTCTAACCACATGATGCCCCCTTACATTAAAAGAAACCCTTGCATGCCCCAAACCTAATGAGCAATGAAATGTCTCATATTCATGGGTAATATAAATGCTACATTATAAAGAGCAAGCTCCAACCTTTGAGCTAGATTGTGGTAATACAAAGAATTATCAAGAAGATGTAGAGGGCACACAATAGGGGTGGAAAAATCATGTTGAGTAGGGTAACTCAAGCCTCCATGATTTCTCCCTCCTTGACATTAATGTGCTCATGATGTGGCAACTCCATCATCTGGTCCCTTTGACCATGAAGCCTTCTCCCTTTCATTGTCATACATATTTACACTAAAACCCATTGATTTAGGGGTTGACCTTAGAACTATCACTTCCCCTTGAGGGTTGGAAGCACCTAATAGGGTTAACCATTAGCCATCTCTATCAAGGTAGGGAACACCTTTACGAGACTTATTATATTTAGATATTGAAAGATTATCCTCGTTTAAAGTATTTACATGACCTAGCATTCAAGTTTGGTCCACTTAGATGCATATATGATCTTAGTCTTTGACATATGATTTCTTGCACTTGAGTTCATTTTATTTTTGTCAGATGGTCCATTTGTAGCCCTGGCCTTGAGGGCACCCACTCCATAAGTACCCAGGACCTTCAGAGAGATATATGGCTTAGAAAATGCACTGTTGAGAAATTTTAGCCTCCTGATAGCATGAGAATATATTACATGTCTTCGAGCACCTTCAGGACCTAGGACATTGGTCTAGTTTGATCTAACATAGAGGATTTCTTCATGACAACACCACTGGACCCTGTGTGCCCCTAGGTTGGCCTTAACACAACCTGATGGGAAGGATTTGATTCATAGCCTAGATGAGCATGGTCTCCCATTGAGAGACTAGGAAGGGCTTGCTACACTTGGAGAATCCCTAACACTAGAGAGAGAAGACCTCATTTTGATAGTTGCACACACGTGGAGACCACATGATGGAACCCCAACTACACTTGGAACCTAAAAGGAGTATTTGAGGTGGATTTGAGGGAGTTTCCTAAAATTTTGGGTAACCCAAGAACTTTGACATGTTTTGACACTTCATCAGACATTGGCATGGAATTTGGACCCTTAAAAGGGCATGATATCAACATTATTGGAAGTTAAATCTCACACATGTGGGAACTTATTTATTATTTTGTCATTTAGCTAGTGGTTTGGCTTGCAACCTAAAGTTTTTGTATGTCAAAATTTTTTTTGGAGCTTCATTAGGCATAAATTGGTAGAGGTATACCTTGTATAATTAGAATTCGCCTCATTTATATTCTCATCATAACTTGTGGATCAATTTGGCCTCTCTAAGAGATTTCAGCCTAGCTGAAATAGACTTGTTTCATGTGGAGATGTGATCATTTGTGGAGTATTTTCTTATGGATAATTTATTTTGCTTTGGAGATGTTATTTTGGAAAAATAAAGTATTGTTTCATGTATTTTCTTGCAAGTATTAAATGTGTTCAAATATCTTTATGGCTATTGCATGGAATGGATATTGTTAAGGTTTCTATGTGCTAGCTTTTATTGAAATTTTTTCTATGAAATTTTAAAAATGGTATTGTATGCATTACACTTTAAGACTTGTTTGAAAATCCATTGAGTGGTCCTTCATGTTAAGCTCTTATCATTGACTTTATTCCCTCATAAAGTGATAGCTAGGGTATGAAACTAGAGTTTTTCATTATCCCTTACTCCATTCTAGGGTTTGATTTTTCATAAGTAGATCTCCCTCTAAACTACATTACCCAAGATCAAGTGCTATCCTCTTCCACATAGGTGATCACACCATAAATTTTCCCAAAACTTAATTTCTCTCTCCTATCTAAAATTATGTACCCTTTAAGGCAAGTTGATAGGTTAGAGTTAGGGACGAAATTTAACTAGAATGCATGTGTTAGCTCTTGGAAGTGTTTTACATGTGGTTGATAACACATTGTCTAAAACCATATCATTCTCATGGCTAACTCTTTTATTTTAGGGCTAACATCATAAACCTTAGGAAATCCCTAATCTAGCCCTTGGCTTCAACTTGGGGCTTGTTGAAGGCTTGTTGAAGGCTTGTTGTTCCTAAAATTCATCATATTCATCTATTCTTGTGCTTGTGTACCTAGGTAAGCATGTTAACTTTGCTTATTCACAAACCCTAGGTCACTTATTCCCAAGATATGCCTTTTGGATGGTACTCTTTGCCTTATCTAAGCTAGTATGAGCCTTATCCTTAAGTTGAGTATCTATTTTAAGCCTATCCTTGTCACCTCCAAACCTTAGACTTGATATATTGATTAGGTGACTATTGGAAAATCAAGGCAGATTCAGGTTGATGATGATTTTCATTATCTTGATAATTACTTGTGAAGTTTGCTTTCTTCTTATTATTTAATTTAGTTTTTTTCATTAAGAAATTATTGATAATGTAGATAGAAGAGACAAGCACCAAATGTAGGCTACATACTAGGGAAAACCCCACTTCTTGTGGAAAACCCAAACAATCCCCTTCTTATAGAATCAAATAAAAAATGAGACTTCTTAAGACCCAAAGACCAAGTTAACCTTTTAGCTACAAGTCAACACAAGATGCCACCTTTTCTCTGTAAATTTCAAACCTCTAAAGTACTACAACAATTCTTCTTCAATGTCACTATAAACTTTGGATGATCATTGTAAAACTCACAGCAATCTTGGCCTTGAATTGTTACTATACTTTTTCACTACATATTTGTACCTATGTATTTACTTCCTACGATTTTTGGGTATCTAAAGTGCCTATGTATTTTCAGACTACTAAAAAATATTGGACCCTGTAATGACTCCTGCAATCTCAAACTCCTGAATTTTTTGGACTGTGTACATTATTTTGTAGTCTCGAAATTTATCAGAATTCTAGATAATTCGATTATGATACTTCTTATGTTTTTGGTTTGTTATTATTTTACTAATCCTTGTCTTCATCCTTATCTATGTTATTTCTGAACTGCGGTGTTGTTTTTCCAAAATGATCTGAATAGGCTCCAATATATACTTGTTTCTATGAGTCAGATAGGCATGTTTATGAGGCCAACATGATCAATATTAGGTTGAAATCAATAGAGGTATATAGGCTTCCTTGTAATGCATATTAAGGTTGACTTACAATGCTTTTGTAGTGCATATTTTACTTGTAGCTAGAGGTATTAAGGACTTCTTCTAGACAAAATTGCATGATAGATCTTATAGGCATGCAATGGACGCCTTGACCTAATTTACCAATGATACAAGCATGAAAACCATGCTTCATGAATTAATAATTATCTTTATTCTTTACATCATACCTACATACTGACATGAGTACAAAGACAATTATGAAGACCAAACCTAGTTACTTTTCCAACACTCCCTCTTGACTAGGGAGGTATTCAAAATGATTGAATAGGTATATCTCAAGTTGAAATATTCTTATAAGAAGGGATCCAAATTGATAATCATCACTCATCATATCCATCAGTGATACATTTCTCAAGGCCTTGACATGTACACTCTATCTCTTACAATATTAGGGCACAATGTTGGGAGGCATTCCATAGGATATCATATTGCCTCATCATGGTACACAATCCATCTAGGATACTCAGAGTAATCCTACCACCAAGCCATTCTTATCCAAGTCCATGTGACTTAGGATTTTCATCCTGATCCATCACATTACATGACTCTAAGAATGTATGTCCAAGATGCTTATCCAATCCAACATTCTCCTTATCCATATCCATGTACTTGAATTAGGACATCATTCCTAATCCCTCAAGTACTTGAAACAAGTAGAACCAAACAAGTCATCATTCTACCTATGTGTGATGCATGCACTAGACTTACGGTTGTTAGTTCTGGTTTGATACATGATACAGGGAGAAACAATTTCCAACCATACTCCCTCTCAATCAAGGAGGACATGCCTATTCTCCTTTTAATCAAAGAATATATCCTACTCTTATTCAAGTAGACTCCTTTTACTCCCTCTCAAGCCTAGAGTAGATTCTTGAATTCACAGCCAAAAATCATCTTACTTATCTTTCATAAAAACATTGGCTAACAGTTCTTTATAGCTTGCATGGCTCACTCTTTCCTTTGCATCTCACTGTATAGAGCATGCTTTATTTCATGGATCACAGAGCCATCTTCTCATCACAGGTTTGAGGTCATCCATCTTACACATCACTTTTGTCTTGACTTTATTAACGAAGGAAATATATTGAACCTTCCCAAACTTCAAGCTAACTATGGCTTCCTTACGAAAGTGATCTTCCTTCTATACCTTCAGGTTATCTTCTCACATTGATACTTTCCAATCCCAATATGAGCACATCTTTATCTTCATGGATGTCAGGTACCATATGTTGAGCTTTCCTTCAATATCTACATAGTTGAACTTGTTGCAATTGTCATCATGTACCTCTGCAACATATTTCCAAGTAGAAAAAACAATATGTCATCTAGGTAACCAAAAATAGATATTAACATCAAAGTTACCTCACCATGATGAGTTTCTTCGACAAAACATCAACATCCTCATTGTCCATTTCCATATGATTCTACCTTTATGCAATAGAGTTCCCAAGGACCCAACTTGATTACCAAGATATCATATTTTCTTCAATGAAATTTGATAGTGTTAGTTTCCTTAGAATTTGTATAGCTCTCTCCATTCATCATGCTCTTCATGGCATAATATTAGCTTTGCTTAGCCATCCATATTAGTTTTATTCCTTCATTATATTTCTGTATTATTCATCGACAAGTACCACAAAGCAAAATATACAAGTACAAGAGCATGAGGAAAGTTTTTTCAATTTAGGGTTTCCATGGAATCTTAGAGGATGGACTCTAGAGTTTTCAAGTACAAACCCTAAGAATATCTAGGGTATCTATTTCATACCCTATATTTCCATGTTCAATACGGATTCCCATAAACCCTAGATTACTTACCAGCCCTAGAAATTAAAAGCCAAGTTTTCTATGAGGAAATAAACATATTAGGGTTAGGTTTTCTCTCTTGACTAGGGTTTCCAAGTATCGACTAGGGTTTAAAAAAATCCTATTTAACAACTTTTAACAAGATGAAGACTACAAACCCTAGAACTAAACACGTCCCAAAAACCCTAATACAATTCATGTTAGATCCTATATGCATAAAAACAATTCTATGTACCTCAAGGATTACATACCTTTGTCCTTTATGATTCCAGGAAGCTACTACAAAGTCCTTCTACTTGATCTCACAAGACATTGTCACTTCCATGAATTTTCTACGAGAAATACCAAATCAAGATGCTCTACTTCTTCCTCTTTTTACTAGTTTTGATGAGAGAGAAAACAAATATCTTAAGAATGTCTTTATTCTTTAAATTCTTATGTTGTAAACTTGGTGTATGATACACCAGTCATAATTTTCAATAATAGAGGTCTCTGACATCTTCCTTCTACTTTTTAGAAGATTCTTCATCCTCAACTATTAATTCCCCAGACCTTTCTTTTCTTTTGTTGTTATTTGGGTTCTTAGGACAATCTGATTTGTAATGTGCATATTCATGATATCCAAAGCATTGGACTTTGGACATGTCTCTATTTGTTCTTCTTTTTCTTATCAAAATTATTCCTTGACTTAGTTGCAAAAGCTTGAGAAGGTTCATTGTCAAGTTGAGCATTACTTCTAGCCTATATTCTAGATTCTTTTGTTAAGCATTGAGACCATATTTCTTTGAATGATGGTCATTCTTTCCTTGCACAAATTCTACTTGAAAAACCATACCACTCTTTAGGTAAAGCATTAATTGCTACTATGATTATTTTTGAATTAGATATTTTCTCACCAATTTATAGGAGTTTCTCTTTGATGTTTTATAGCTTCATGAAAAAGGAAGCTATAGTTTCTTCTTTTGTCATTTTTTATTAATATAGTTGAGTCCTTAAGACTATCATGTGCCTGTTGTGTTGATGGAGTATAATTTCACCAAAGTATCATAGACTTCTTTGGATTTAGATAGTTCTGATACAAAAGTAATGAGGGGGTCTTTGATAGTCTCGAAGAGAATTATTTGAGCTTTGACATCCCATTTTTCATATTTTTCAACTTCTTCATCCTCTGAATATGGAACATGGACCATTCCAAGGACGTACTTCATGACATCATTCTCTCTAAGGGATAAGTCAATTCTCTTTTTCCATGTCTTGTAGCTGGATTCTCCTTCTAAATTATTGCTTTCCTTTCACGTATAAGCCATTAGATTAGACACAAGGTCTTGGAGGTAAACTACTATTTGAGGGATACCTTCTACAACAATGATTTTTCTTAATTTGCTACAATAATAGACTTCTTTCTTCTCTCTATATATGGTGTCTTTTCTTCACCTTAACTATGATACCATGTCATAAAATCAAGGTAGATGTAGGTTGGTGATGATTTTCCTTATCTTGATAATTACTTATGAAGTTTTTTTTCTTCTTATTAGTTAATTTAGTTCTTTTTAATCAAGCAATTATCAATAATGTAGATACAAGAGACAAGACACCAAATGTAGGCTACACACCAAGGAAAAACCCCACTTCTTGGGGAAAACCCAAACAATGTCCTTCTTATAGAATAAAATAAAAAATGATACTTCTCAAGACCTAAAGACCAAGTTAACCTTCTAACTACAAGTCAACACAAGAAGCCACCTTTTCCCTGCAACTTTTAGAACTCTAAAGTACTACTGCAATTCTTCTTCAATGCCATTGTAAACTTTGGATGATCACTATAAAATTCACTACAATATCATCCTTGAACTATTATTATACTTTCTCATTGTAGATTTCATACCTTCGTATTTCCTTCCTGCAATTTTCAGGTTCTTGTACTAACCTCTAGAAATTTTTGAGTATCTAAAGTGCCTCTGTATTTTTAGACTACTAAAAAATCTTAGACCCTATAATGACTCCTACAATCTATGAATCCTAAAGTTTTTGGACCCTGTAGAGTCTTTTGTGGTCTTGGACTTGATCAGAGTTCAAGCTAATTTGAATAGGAGAGACTTCTTATTTTTTTGGTGTGTTGTTCTTCTACTAAACCTTGTCTTTGTCCTTATCTTTGTTATATCTGAACTACGGTGTTGTTTTTTCAAAAGGATCTTAATAGGATCCAATATATACTTGCTTCTATGTGTAGAATAGGCATGTTTATGAGGTCAACAAAATCAATACTAGGCCAACATGAATAGAGTTTTATAGGCCAACTTGAAATGCATCTTAAGGTTGACTTACAATGATTTTATAGTGCATCTTTGACTTGTAGCTAGAGATCTTAATTGAATTCTTATAGACAAAGTTACATGATAAATACTATAGGAATGCAATGGATGGCTTGACCTAATTGACCAATGACCCAAGCATGAAACCCATTCTTCATAAATAAATAATTATCTTTCTTCACTACATCGTACATACATAATGACATGAGTACAAAGACAATTATGAAGACCGAACCTACTTAGTTTTTTAATAGTGACCTACATAAGGAAGCCTGCCTTGTGATGATAATCCGAAAAATAGCAGTAGGTGGTGGTTCTGGTGATAGTGGGCCACACCTCATAGTGTTGTCACTTAGTCTAGTTCTCTCCTATGAGCTCCCCTCACAAGACCTACTAGATTTTGAGGCAACACACCCAAACATAAGCAAGGGACATTGGTTATAAATGAAGAAGTCAAGACTTAAATAGCACAGGTTACTCTACAGACATCTATTTCAATTATATTAGAATTTTCCCTTACAGGTAGGGTGAAAAATGTAAAGGTTTGATTGCCTTTTGTTGAAAATGCAGCAAGAAATTCTCAATTGTTTTTGCCTTGATTAAATTGAGAAAATTTGAATTTCCACATTAGCAGACAACTTGGATGATGTTAAGTTGTATGGCATGGCTTGTGTCATCCATTTTACTCAGTAAATTCGAGTAGGAGGAGTTAGAGTTCATTCAGCATGTGTGATTCCTAATTTATGGCAATCAAGGTTAGTTATCTCAAATTGTTTTCAGATAAACTAGTTCAAACGTTTGGAGGGTCTAGTGGAAGGTCAGTTAAGCAGTGGGACTTCAATCAAACTTAGTGATCATCTAGTTAACTAATTTATCGGCCCAAAATAGCTAGTGTGTGCAAAGAATTTGATTTCCCCAACTATGGTGGATATTCCAAGGTAGTGTAACATTAGTTGTAGACAATTCTTGAGTGTAGAGGTGTTGCATGCAATCAGATGATCTTACTAAATGAATTACGTAATAAATTTGAGGAATTTTCTAAATATTAGGGGCCTAATTTATCAAGGAATAGTGCAAGGAAATAGGAGCTCATGTAGAGGATAATTTTGACAAAGTCTAGGTCAAATCTTCTCAGTGAGTAGAGAGATAGGTTATGCACTTTCAGGTTGTGCTCAGTTGAACAAAGCAATTGTATTACATCTATATTCATCGCATTAATGCAAGTAGGAATTCGGTTTTTTAGTTGTTTGTTGTCCCTAGGAAAAATACTATTTGCATGTGTGATTTCTTAGTGCAATTCTGAGATTTTTGTTCTAAATTGTGAATTGATGTTCATAGAGAAGTAGAGTAGGTTTATGTCTTGTAATTTTGATTAAAACTTCATAAGAATTTGTAAATATACATCATAATTTTTACATGGTATCAAATTTGGGTTCACGTTAGAACAGGAATTCGAAGTTGTTCACAAGAGGTATGGTTTTGGAGCTTAGTGCGGTAGGATTTATTCAGAGTTGAGAAGATGGCCTGCAATGGACTATGGCTAGGGTCTTCCTTGGAAGGAACCTCAAATTTTGTTGCATGGAAGGATCGCATGGAGGAAGTATTGGATGACAATGGATTGCTAGAATACATCAAGTCTGATGTTGCAAAACCGCAAGTATCTGATACCCAGAACCTTGCTCATTGGAAGAAACATGTAGTCAAGGCAAGGAGAATAATCTTGGAGGGAGTATGGGATCAAATTATCTCAAATATCCACAGAAAAGAAACTTTGCTCGCAATGTGGAAAGCAATGATAGAATTGTTCGATTGACCACAGGAAGCTGACACTCAAGGATAAACTTTGATGTATCAAGATGTAGAAGAATGACATTATTCTGCATTATCTGGGTAAGTTCACACAATGTCATGATGAACTTGGTGAGGTTGGTATTAATGTTTTCAAAGAAGACTTGATAAGCCTAGACCTTCTAGGCCTTCCCAAGAGTTAGCATAGCTATCAAGATTCAACGAATGGGAGGAAGAAACTATTGAATTGGGAGTGCTTATGGTCAAATTTGGTACAAGAGGAAATGAGGAATACCAGAGGTGGGTCTTCATCCAAGGTAGAGGATGAAGAAAACTTTACATTGGCTGGAAAGGAAAAGAAGGGAAAAGGGAATAAATCTCAATCCAAACAAGAATCTAATCAAGGGGGGAAGAATAAATATTTGCCCAAAATTAAATGCTTCCATTGTCATGAATTCGGGCACTATACCACAAAGTGTCCACACAAAAAGGCAAGCAAGAAAACCTCAGGAGGAGCGACAAGTGAAGCCTTGGCTTCAAAGTTCGAGCTTGACTTTACCCTCATTACACACATGTCCAGCACATTGATGGGGAGCATGTGATACTTGCACTCAAGTGCATCATTCCACATGACAGGGTGTAGAGACTTTTTTAGTGACCTAGAAGAAAAATATTTGTAGATTCACATCAAGATAGGGGATGACGAAAGGTATAGCACAACTAGGATTGGTACAATCACCTTTCAGAGGAAGTTGGGATCCTCCCCAAGCTCAAGGATGTCATGTTCATTCTAGGCCTAAAGAAAAATCTTGTCTTTGTTGCATTTTTTTAAGACCATGGTTATGATGTGATCTTCAGCAAAGGAAAGGCATTCCTCAGTCACATAGCCACAAGACAAGTGAAACAAATCAGGCTTCATGCGATGAACCTATATAATATAGATGTGGAATATTGTGTTGCATTAAGCACAAAGGCACAGAAGGTGAAGGGTCGCGATGTCAGTGAACTTTGGCACAGAAAACTTGGCCATTTACATCATGGCACCCTGAATATTATGCAGTAGATAACCACAGGCCTCCCCAAAGGAGCACTTGAGAAGTAGGATATATGCAAAGGATGTACTTTGGGGAAATACAAAAAATCAACATTCCATGATCAAGACAGCAAATCACATGTAGTTCTTGAAAGTAACCACTCTGATTTTTGTGGACCTTTCTCGACATCCTCCACTACTAGGCACAAATATTTTGTCATTTTCATTGATGACTTCTCATGGAAGTGTTGGGTTTTCTTCATGTGGAAGAAATATGAGACATTCTTCAAGTTCATAGAATTCAAGGCACTGCTTGAGAACGAAACTGGCAAGAAGGTGAAGGCTCTCATGAGCAATAATGGAGGTGAGTACCTATCAAATGAATTTAAAAAAAATTGTGCAAAATAAGGCATTCACCAAGAGTTGATGACACCCCACAACCCATACTATAATTGGATGATTGATATAAATAATCGTAGCATTGTGGAAACAGCAAGGGCGTTGTTTCATGGCCAATGCCTACCTTTGCATTTAAGGGATGAAGCATGCAACATAACAGTCTATTTGGAGAACCAGAGTCCTCATCAAATTATGTGCATGATTACACTGGAGGAGGCTTTCTCAGGGAGGAAGTTGGACATGCTGCACTTCAGGATTTTTGGAGCCTCTATTTACTACCATGTCTCCAAATAATCAAGGAAAAGCTAGAGTCGACAGAAGAATTGGGGGTATTTATGGGTTACACAGAAACTCCCCACAACGACTTTGTGTACGTAATCCCTCAGAATGACAGTTATGCAAAGGGATGTAAAATTTGATGAGGATAATTCCATGTGGTGCTCTCTTGAGAGGGAGCTTCAGATCCCACCAGAAGGGGATATTTTAGCTCCAAAGGAGGAACATCAAGAAGTTGTGGAGTAGCCACAAATTGAGTAGTAGATAGTGGAGACAGCCACTCAAGCAGAACCATCTAGAGAAGGCATAAAAAGGACAAGGGAAGTTGAGATACTTGTGCAGGATGTGAGGGAGAATGTGGGTACTCCTTCAAATCACCATAGGCAGAGAAGGTCACAAGATCGGTACACTATCTACATGGCTCTAATGACTAGGCTTGTAGAGACTGGGCCATCCTCTTTAAAGGAAGAAGTAGAGAAACCTATATGGGTTGATGCAATGGTGGAATAATATGAATGAACTATAAATAAGAGTGTTTTGGAAGTGTTTCCAAGACAAAAAAATAAATTAGTTGTGGGTTTGTGATGGATCTTAAAGGTTAAGAAGTTAGCAAATGGAAGCATAGAAAAATATAAGGCCATATTTGTGGCCAAGGGGTACTCTCAAGTTAAAGAGATTAATTATGAGGATACCTTTTCTCTTATATGAAGCTACTCATCTATTATATCAATTCTTGCACTGGTTCCGTAGATGTGATGGAAGATCCTCCAGAGGGATGTAAAAACAACATTTCTCAATGGTGTTATTGAGGAGGAGGTGTACATTGAGAAACCAGAAGGTTTTGAGACATTTTATCGAGAGATTGTTGACTTGATGGGGCCTGACCCAGGTTCAGCATTAATTAGCCAAACAAATCCCTACACTACTGGCCCTTTCGGCATCAGCCCGCGGAGTGTTGTGTAGCGGAAGCCCCGCACAACGGGTATGGGACGTGAAGCCTGCAATTTTGGGTAAGAGAAGGGTAAAGACTCTACGAGATGCACAAAGCGTGATGTGTAATAAGTCAAAGTCAAAAGGGTAGTCCGCCCAAAAATAATGTAAAGAAATGTAAGTTGAGTTGGCCCGCCTATGGATCGTGGTCCATGGAAAGGTATAAATAGAGCGAGGCTCTATGGGTAGAGTAGCTAAAGTTTTTGGTATGATCTTTGGATCTAAAATGTAATGGGTGTTTGAGAAGAGCATTCTGAGAGCATATGTAAGTCCAAGTCGCGGGTTTGGGTAGAGGATAGAGGCTCTACAACTATGTGCGTGGAGGCCCGAAAGAATCCGCAGTTGTGTGGGTAGACCCCTGCAGCTAAGTGCGTAGGGCAGATCTGGATGTAAGGGTGATAAGTGGAAATAAAGATAAGTTTCTTCTTAATTCTATGTTAAATCTAAACTATCGCAACTTCGTTCTTTTATGGTTTACGAAACTGTGTTGATTTGCACGCATATTCTTATTGAGTACTTGTGAATCAGGTTTAATCTTAATATGCAAACTAAATGAAAGTAATAAATGTTTGCTTAAATACCTCTCTAAGTAGATCTGGGTTATAATACTTAATTGAATAAATTAGATCTAGCTAATATTATCAGGATCTGCACGGATCTAGCGCAGCGCGAAGCTGCAGGACGGCATGCGAACCTCTCAGACCACATCTAGACATCCCAAGGGTGCGGAAACCTAGTTCCAGCACCCTCCCCTGCTACCTCGTGAGAGACCTCAGTCTACGCTTCGCGGGCTATTGCCGAAAGGGCCGGTAGCTGCGGCATTTGCTTGGCTAAATAATTCTTCTGAACCTGGGTCAGGCCCATATAAGCCAACAAATGGTTCTGTTGTCGGGACTGGGATCTCCCTAAGGGGTGTCTAATGTGGGAACATTGGAACCTTACAAAGAAAGAGATTGAAGAGTGGTGGGATCTAAAATTCCACGAGTTCGCATTTCAGGAAAACAGAAACTCGCAAATATCATAAGAAGATTGGTTGGGCCGGTATATATTCATAAACATTCACGAGATCTTCTTTGCGTCATTCCCGATAGAGCTATACAAGTTGATTGCAAGGCTAGCTGACAGCGTGGGAAGGTGTAGATTAGACCAGTCTATTGTGTGGACCCCGAAATTGGTGCGCAGGCTAGAAGCTGTGATTTGGAGCGATAAAAAGGTGTCTTTTTAACTCCTAATTACCTCACATTAATTGTCAACCCAGGGATGACTTTTTATTTCAAGAGTGTACTCAGTCTGAGGCAGGTATTTACTCAAGAGTAATGTTTTGCAGTATAGTGCTTAAAATCCAAAAGTAAATGAATGCTTGAAAAGGAAGTCTAATAATAACATAAACTCAAATGCTTTGAAATCCAACTATTCACTCAGCAAACATCAATTGAGGATACAGTAGCAATAACTCATTCCTCTAGAGATTGATGCAATTGAAATCAAACTAGAATAAAACAATCAATCTAAGAACAAGGAAGTAGTAACCAATGTTCTCTACAATTGACATCTCTGCTGCACACCAAAGCAATCAATAACGCAAATAACAGAAAATAGAACAGCAATTAAGAAATGGAACATCATCTACTTCTATAAATAGGATTTAACAGCAAAACTCTATCCTACGTAAATGAATGCAGCAATAATTATAATCAACAAGAATTGAGTAATAGCCTTTGAATTGAATAGCAAACAGAAATGGAATAGCAGATTATCAAAGATAAAGAATAGAACATCGGATTAAATCTGAATGTACAGCAACCCAAGTCAAGCACGCAACACACTTATCATTGAAAGGGATAGTAATCTGAGCTTTGATACAATACGCATGAATCACAGCTATAAAGTAACAGCAATTGTAACGAGACAGCAATCCCAAATAAACAACAGTCACAATTTAAGAATACATCATAAAGTTGTACCAATTTAGGAACATACAGCGCGGTTAATCTGTAATCGAATGACAATCTGTAAGGAACAGCAATGTTATATCAATTATCAAAAGAAACAACAATGCGATACAAAGTTAAAATGATAACATAGCATTCCTATTGCAGATAACGATAGTATCCAATCAAGTATATATAACAGCGTTGATATGTAAAACAGTAAAGTGCATCAGATTACTGAACAGAGTAAAAGAAAGAGATCAAACCACACATGAAGCATAAAGATATAATACAGCAGTAGCAGCATACTCCACTAGAGGCTGGGCCCTTAGCCGCCAGCGGACGCCGTTGGGCTACTTCAGATGAGAAGAATGAGCAGCAACTCCCAAATCATATATTAATCATCAAATTGTGAAATCATTACAACAGCAAAAGTTTGAGAATTACAATGGTTAAGGAATTTAGACTTCTGTGATCCATATCATTGTTTAGAGAATTTTCAGCGAAATCACATAAATATTCTTTTGTCGACGTGTTTCGAACCAACCAGTGTGGTTCATCGGGGCATTAGGTCAAAATTAGTCGTTGGAGTCTCTGCACATACTATTTAACAAGCTGGGCTGGATTGGTTCTTCAACTTGTCCTGACGATGAACCACACTGGTTGGTTCGAAATGCGTCAACAAAAGAATATTTATGTGATTTCGCCGAAAATTCTCTAAACAATTACAATGGTAATGCAGCAATCTCCTTTTCCTCCTATTCTATCCTATCATGAATAATCCATCATCATTATTGAATTTCCAATTCTTAATCCTCGATTCTCCATCTATCCATCCCTCTCTAAATTAATCATCCCCCTCTCTGATCTCTGTTTTCATTTAAATAGAGAGAGAGCAGAGAGCAGTTACAGTAGAGATAATTACAACATGATTCTATTACAGAATTGGATTGTTTCCAACCAATTGATCAACAAGAAGACATATTTCCATCCATCTTTCAACAAGAGCAAGGCGAATTTGGTCTTTGCAGCTGAGATTTGGAGGATGGCTGCAACAACAAATCTGAGAAAATCGTGCTCAAAGAACCCTGCGTTTCTCTCAGTACAAGCTAAATTTGGGCAAACCATTCTTAATTAAAATTAATTGGGTCCATTTTCGACAAAACCCATGTTCTAGATTTTCTAGATTTGTCTTCATTTGCTCAAAATCTCAACCGAAAAACTGTCACTTCTTATTCCAACGAATTTATGAGTTGGCACTTTTAATGGTTAAATCTTCAATCTAGAAATTATCTTGGAGGTTAAAAATGGTCAATAATGTTACAACCAATTTATTGAAACTATCATTGATAAAATCATGCATAATCATCAATTTTTTAGAAATAAATGAGAATAAATAATATTCATCTATAAGAGCATAAATCATTTATAAAATGGATTTAAATAATAAATTATAATAATGACTTGATAAAGAAGAGTAAAAATGGATGAAATAAGTGTTTAAAAAGTGGTCGTATTTACAGCCCCACAGAAGCCACCGAGGATAAGATCGCGTGCGCAGTAGATCATTGGCTGGATTGGGTATTAGGAGGATTTATCACTAAGTTTGCGATAGATACCACCGTGAGCTATAGCGAGGTGGAAAGGTGATTTCTTCAAGGACCGCGAGGTAGGTATATCAAATCACTGAATATGTGGATTAAGATGTTGTTATGTGAAAAACAGATTATGCGTGTTGATTAATGTCTAGAGTAATGCGGAGCGGAAGAGGTTACCACAGAATGGGAGGAATAGAGAACAATCCATTAGCTTCCATTTCCTGGGAAAGCGAGGAAGTTATCGCAAGGTTCTCACCAAGAAGTGTGGTCCGGTTGATTAGAGAGCACTTTTTCCCCCTGATACCACCTCCATCCACGCCACCACCTGCGTCACCTACATCTAACCCATCCACTCCAACACCAACCCCATCCCCAACTCCAACAACCTCAAAGATCGGGATGGCAAGTTTAGTTAAGCTACCAATATTTAAAGGTGCAGAGAATGAGGAACCAGGATGATTCTGGTTTGTGATAAAATCTCTATGGGACGCTCAGGGTATCACAGATGATAATATCAAGAAGGCTACCCTAGTTAGTGCATTTCAGGACCGCACACTGACTTGGTACATGAAGTATTCAAGTGATCATCCAAGTGAAGGCATTACTGCAATCCAAGACGTGCTAAATAAGGAATTTGGGCACCCAAATTCAGGGGCCCAATCAGTTATTGGATTCAAAGAGATGGTAATGATGCCTGGTGAAACTCCATGGGATTGGATCAGAGGTTGAAAAGCGCTATCCACAAGGCCTATATGACACTGACAAATGAGCAGCACTGCGCTTGGTTTGTCTCGTCATTAATGCCATATCTTAGATCATATGTGGCAAAACAAGAGATCTCAACCCAAGCTGAAGAACTGGAAGCAACAATGCGGCTAAACAGAACTCCGATCTAGGATCCAGGGTTGCCACTACAACAAATCCAAGCACAAATACAAAACTGATGTCTAGAGATGTGAAGCTTGAAACAGGGACAGGTGCATAGGAATGAGATACAAGAGGGAGTATGGTGTCTCAAATGTAACGGATCGGGCCATGATAAAGACCACTATCCAATTTTTGCAAATCCTGTGACAAGAGGGGGGGGGGGGGGGGGGGGTGGGGGGTGGTGGGGGGAATAACATTGCAACCAGAGGTATATTTTGGGCCAAGCATAGCACCCACACTCTAGTGCGCAATCTATGAAGTTGGAGGAAAGCATGCCACAGACAATTGTCACCTATTTCCAAATCTACGACAACCCCCTCCTCAATGCTTATTTTGTAACTTCTGTCAGACGGTGGGCCACGAGGAAAGAAATTGCCGCAGTTACCAAATGTTGATGGACTGAAGACCAGCATATTGGATGCAAACAAAAGTGTGGGCACAGGACTCCACCGCACCATTCGTACGGGGAGGATACCAAGGACACAAACGGGGTCGTGGAGGCATGGGACCTGGATGGGGGCAAGGGCAATTAATTTGTTACAATTGTGGAGGATCGAGGCACTATGCACGGGATTTCATGAACCCGACCAAAGCCTATTTTCCTTAATGCTACCAATTTGACCACGAAGCTGTCAATTGCCCCACATTGATCTCTCAGATGCGTGAAATGGGGGTGCTCCTTGTCAGCCCCACTAAGAACATCCAAATGATGAAGGCCAAACCCCGTGCAGAGGAACTGACCATAAATATGATGCTCTGGAGTGGCATGACCATTGGAGAAGATAAGGGGAACCAACGAGAGATGGATGCATGGGTCCATAAGGTCTGCCCAAAAGAGCCAGACTTTGATTTAGAATGTGCGAAGGAAACCTTTATGGAAGCCAAGAAAAGCTTAGCAGAGGCTTCTGCATCGGGGAGTAAGGATCAATTCAGATCATAGAAGGATACATTTGTGTTAACTACCTTCTTGGAGACATGCATGCACTTACTGAGGGATGCCAAAGTAGTAAGGGGGTTGTAGGAATTGATAACTCAGTGTGTGGGAGTGGATGAACCACGAATGATCTGAAAATTAAGCAAACATGCTTTCCGCACTGGGTGGGCAATGCGACTAACGGTCTAGATCGAGTACTATGAGATGGATCAGGTCGTTTTAGATTTGGGGTCCAATGCAAATGTCTTACCAAAGCAGACTTGGGAACACATCGGCAGGCCTCCACTACAATGGTCACCAATTCAACTAAGGATGGCTAACCAGCAAAAGATTCTACCTATGGGACGTCTAGACGAAGTTACAGCAGACATCAATGGAGACAGTACCCAAATTGATTTTGAGGTTATCGAAATTGTGGATGATAGTAACCCATATCCTGCACTCCTAGGGATAGATTGGGTGATAGATATGAATGGAGTCATCAATCTAAAAAAAATGCAAGATGATCTTTGAAAATAAATCTCTCTGTGTGGTGGTCCTGTTGGACCCAGCAGAAGCGGCACAATATACCAAGCTCATGCGCAATACGAAAAGCGACAGTGAGGTGGACTATATATACCAAATTACTACATAGGATCAAAACAGAGTCAATCCGACAGCGAATGGTCAACTCTCATGGTACTGCAATAGTTCTTGCACATCAGACTCAAACGAGGAGGTTGAATGATGGCAGAACTAACTACATGAAGTAACCACGCTCAATTTTAATCGGATGGTGACAATGGGGGTAGAGGAACCGCCAAAGAGATTCACGAGGACACTCCATGCAGCTGCTACTCCCGGACAGAGGGTCACCCCAAAGATGCAAATGACAGGGCATAGATGTCGAAGGAAGATGCACGCATGGTCAGAAGCGCAAAAAAAAGTATGCATTCCTCGCCAGCCGAGGCCACCAGTATCTGAGGTGCAGGTATCTACCCAACCTGGAAGTAGTAGCCTGAAGCCCCCTCAACAAACTAGCGCCAAGGTTAGTAGAGGTTGCAGGAAGTTACGGATACCACGGGTATGTTGGACCTGCAATAGACGATAGAAGGAAGCTCAGAAAGACTAAATGGAAGTGGATCCTCCAAATAGTAGCTTTGGCCGAAGAAGCAAGGTACACTGCGAAGCCAAGGGGCCCTGGAACATGCCATTACATTGCTATTGTGACTACGCCCACACTCACGAAAGAGCATAAACCCCAGAACAATTACCCAACCGCTTCAAAAGTGCTCATAGCCCATACTAGCAAGGATGAATCGATCTCGCACCAAAGGTGCGAACACCTGACTAGCAGTAGAAACTACAGTCTCAGTACCTCGGGCAGTTGAAAGAAGGCGCTGGACTATAAACCAGCATGTGGAGAACCCACATGGAAAAAGGAATCGTCACCAAGCTAAGTTGTTCCTAAGTCCACAGTTGCACCTAAAGGATAGCACTACCACGGGGAAAAATCAAAGAATAGTCGTTAGCCATACAGGCCTTGAAAAACTAGTCAAATCACGTCAGACAAGAGCGGGCGGCGAGATATTAAGGTGAAAATTCTGGATGAGTTACGCAAATATTTTCCGACTTGAATGTCCAATGGGTTAAAGAGATTTTTTCAAATCTCATAGCGTGTGGCCGATACTGGATTTTTGGCACTTTGAACTAACAAAAAATAGTAAGTACACGACTGCCAAATACTCCATGAGCACTATGGCAAGAACCCAAGCGCGAGTCGTTGAAGAGATGCAGTTGAATCAGGAGGCGCCCTCTCAAGTTCCTGAAGTTCCTAAATCCACACACACCCCGCGGCCTAAGAAGAATAAGCAAAAGATGGGTCCCGTCTAGGCCTCCCCAAGATTGAACAAACATTTAGCAAGTGACAAAGGAAAAACAAGGATCGATGAAATCACTAAGGAGGAAAACGACCTGCAAGACTTGATTGATCAAATTGACGCACAGGCGGAGGAAGAAGAACTTTCATTCCAGTTCCCAACGTTACCCCCATATCTTTCTCCATGGACCAAGATGACCAAGCTAGTGAAGGACGTAGATGCTTCAAAAACTACACTCTAGAGCCCGCTCCTTCTAGATGATATAAGGTTCGAAGGGTTAACCATGGGGAGCGTTCCAAGCACCAAGCTTGAAAATTGGGACCTAGCAGACAGCGACAAGTTCCCCGAACTCACCGAAGGCACCCTACTGCCGCAAAAATGGTTACTAGGCGTTGAAAGGTCCGGACTGCTAAACCTTCGATGGATCCCCCACTACCACCACACGACCATCACCATATTCATCATTTGACAGCTACTAGGTCTCATTCATGATGGATATCTCTGGTTGGAAGAACCAATCCCAATCACAGCCGACCTAATCCACCGGGTTACGCACCTTCCATATAAAGGGAATAGCCCTGCAGACATAGTTGGAACTAGTAGCAAGGGAGGCATTGTCGAAACAGTCAAGGCAAGGTACCATTTGGTAAAAGGGAAGTGGGGTTATGTCATAGCAAGCATCAGTAACTGCACAGTATGAGTCGCTATACAGATCCTAGCTAGGAAACTTATGAGAAAATGTCGCGCCAATGAAGTGCCTGCCACTGTCATCGCATTAGCAGGACAATGTGCCAAAGGGATTCAGTTCAATTGGGCACAGTTCTTATGTGACGAATTTCTAGCCAATTGTCGAGAAGCACAGGACAAAGGTAAGACCTTTCATTATGCATGATTTCTCTTATCAATCCTTCTGGTTACAGGGGACTTGTTATCGAAGAGCCAGTTTCCCAGCATTGAGGATAGTCTACCTGAGGCAGTACGTATATTTCACTTGGGATTACAAAGGATGCAACAAGGGTTTCCGCAATCTAGTCATTTTGGACCTCCATGGAAGGAAATATACGGACACGGATTGCTCGAAGACCGCGCATGTCCCCCACATTCTACAACAACTTTCAAAGCATGACCAAGTTCAAGGCAAACATGCATCACGTGTGCATCCACACACAAAAGGACCCAGAGCGATCTTGGGTTACACTACCATTCCTTGCAATGGATGATGCCATTTACGCATTATTAGCAGCATGGCTTTTGGAATGGTGTGCCCCAGATAAGACCATTCTCCACCAAGTGGTTGCACAGTAGCAAAAGAAGGAATGCCAGTAGAGACACATCCAACTGGCAGAAAAAGCATGATAGGACCACCAGGCTGCTTTGCAGTAAGGAGCTATCATGAGCCCAATAGGAATGGAGAACCAAATGGACCAAGGAACGGATTTGGACCAGGATCCACAAGACAAAATAGAGATGCATGACCACCTCAAGCAGTCACGCACCGAGGAATCATCGGTTGCATGGAAAAAGTCCAAAACAATGAAGGCGCTGGAAAAAGACTTCATAGAGAGAAACCAGCCTGTCAACAATGTTACCACCAGTACATTGTTTGAGCTGATCACTACACAGACAACTATGTTGGGGGAGATCAAAGCGCAGTTACAAGCCTTAAAAGCGCAACCCACAGGATGGGTCCCTCGCGAGCCTACAAACGATACAGATGTCACCAAGCAGGAGGTCAACACATACACACCACACCTCATCTCATTGCTAGCAGAGGTTATCTGAGCCATAACCATAGGCGACAAAGGCAGTTGGGAATTATCTCAAATATCCACAAAAAAACAACTTTGTTCGCAATGTGGAAAGAAATGATAGAATTGTTCGATTGACCACAGGAAGCTGACACTCAAGGATAAACTTTGAAGTATCAAGTTGCAAAAGAATGACATTATTCCGCATTATTTGGGTAAGTTCACACAATGTCATGATGAACTTGACGGGGTTGGTGTTAATGTTTTCGAAGAAGACTTGGTAAGCCTAGCCCTTCTAGGCCTTCCCAAGAGTTGGCATAGCTATCAAGATTCAGTGAATGGGAGGGAGAAACTAATGATTTGGGAGTGATTATGGTCCAATTTGGTATAAGAGGAAATGAGGAATACCAAAGATGGGACTTCATCCAAGGTAGAGGATGAAGAAAACTTTACATTGGATGGAAAGGAAAAGAAGGGAAAAGGGAATAAATCTCAATCCAAACAAGAATCTAATCAAGGGGGAAAGAAGAAATATTTGTCCAAAATTAAATGCTTCCATTGTCATGAATTCGAGCACTATACCACAAAGTGTCCACACGAAAAGGCAAGCAAGAAAACCTCAGGAGGAGCGACAAGTGAAGCCTTGGCTTCAAAGTTCGAGCTTGACTTTACCCTCATTGCACACATGTCTAGCACATTGATGGGGAGCGTGTGATACTTGGACTCAAGTGCATCATTCCACATGACACAATGTAGAGGATTTTTTAGTGACCTAGAAGAAAAATATTTGTAGATTCACATCAAGATAAGGGATGACGAAAGGTGTAGCACAACTAGGATTGGTACAATCACCTTTAAGAGGAAGTTGAGATCCCCCCCCCCAAGCTCAAGGATGTCATGTTCATTCTAGGCCTAACGAAAAATCTTGTCTTTCTTTCATTTTTTGAAGACCGTAGTTATGATGTGATCTTTAGCGAAGGAAAGGCATTCCTCAGTCACATAGCCACAAGACAAGTGAAACAGATCAAGCTTCATGTGATGAACCTATATAATATAGATGTGGAATATTGTGTTGCATTAAGCACAAAGGCCCAGAAGGTGTAGGGTTGTGATGCCAGTGAATTTTGGCACAAAGGACTTGGCCATTTGCATCATGGCACCCTGAATATTATGCAGCAAATAACCACAGGCCTCCCCAAAGGAGCACTTGAGTAGTAGGATATATTCAAAGGATGTACTTTGTGGAAATACAAAAAATCAACATTCCATGATCAGGACATCAAATCACATGCAGTTCTTGAAAGTAACCACTCTGATTTTTGTGGACCTTTCTCGACATCCTCCCCTACTAGGCACAAATATTTTGTCATTTTTATTGATGACTTTTCATGGAAGTGTTGGGTTTTCTTCATGCAGAAGAAATATGAGACATTCTCCAAGTTCATAGGAATTCAAGGCACTGCTTGAGAATGAAATTGGCAAGAAGGTGAAGGCTCTCATGAGCGATAATGGAGGTTAGAACCTATCGAATGAATTTAAAAAAAAATGTGCAAAAGAAGGCATTCGAAAAGAGTTGATGAAACCCCACATCCCATAGCATAATTGGGTGATTGATAGAAATAATCATAGCATTGTGGGAATAGCGAGGGCAATGTTGCATGGTCAATGCCTGCCTCTGCATTTGAGGGATGAAGCATGCAACACAATAGTCTGTTTGCATAATCATAGTCCTCATCGAATTATGTGCATGATTACACTGGAGGAGGCTTTCTTAGGGAGGAAGTTGGACATGTTGCACTTCAGGATTTTTGGAGCCTCTGATTACTACCATGTCTCCAAATAATCAAAGGAAAAAGCTAGAGTCAACAGTAGAATTGGGGGTATTTGTGGGTTACACAGAAACTCCCCACAACTAATTTGTGTATGCAATCCCTCAGAATGATAGGTGTGCAAAGGGATGTAAAATTTGATGAGGATAATTCCATGTGGTTCTCTCTTGAGAGGGAGCTTCAGATCCCACCAAAATAGGATATTTTAGCTCCAAAGGAGGAACCTCAAGAAGTTGTGGAGTAGCCACAAATTGAGGAGTAGATAGTGGAGACAGCCACTCAAGCAGAGCCATCTAGAGAAGGCACAAAAAGGACTAGGGAAGTTGAGATACTTGTGCAAGATGTGAGAGAGAATGTGGGTGCTCCTTCAAATCATCACAAGCAGAGAAGGTCACAAGATCGGTACACTAGCTACATGGCTCTAATGACTAGGCTTGTAGAGACTGAGCCATCCACTTTCAAGGAAGAAGTAGAGAAACCTGTATGGGTTGATGCAATGGTGGAATAATATGAATGAACTATAAATAACAGTGTTTTGGAAGTGTTTCCAAGACCAAAAAATAAATTAGTTGTGGGTTTGGGATGGATCTTCAAGGTTAAGAAGGTAACAAATAGAAACATAGAGAAATATAAGGCCATATTTGTGGCCAAGGGGTACTCTCAAGTTGAAGGGATTAATTATGAAGATACATTTTCTCTTATATGAAGCTACTCATCCATTAGATCAATTCTTGCACTAGCTCTGTAGATGCGATGGAAGATCCTCCAGAGGGATGTAAAAACAACATTTCTCAATGGAGTTATTGAGGAGGAGGTGTACATTGAGAAACCAGAAGGTTTTGAGACATTTGATCGAGAGATTGTTGGCTTGAGGGGGCCTCACCCAGGTTCAATGTTAATTAGCCAAACAAGTCCCTACACTGCTGGCCCTTTCAGCATCAACCTGTGGACTATTGGGTAGCGGAAGCCCCGCACAGCGGGTATGGGGCGCGAAGCCTGCAATTTTGGGTAAGAGTAGGGTAAAGACTCTGTGAGATGCGCAAAGTGCGATGTGTAATAAGTCAAAGTCCAAAGGGTAGTTTGCCCAAAAATAATGTAAATAAATGTAAGTTGAGTTGGCCCGCCTATGGATCGTGGTCCATGGAAAGGTATAAATAGAGTGAGGCTCTATGGGTAGAGTAGCTAAAGTTTTTGGTATGATTTTTAGATCTGAAATGTAATGGGTGTCTGAGAAGACAATTCTGAGAGTGTCTGTAAGTTTGGGTCAGGGGTTTGGGTAGAGGATAGAGGCTCTGCAGCTGTGTGCACGGAAGCCCAGAAGAGTCTTCAACTGTGTGGGCGGACCCCTGCAGCTGAGTGTGTAGGGAAAATCTGGATGTAAGGGTGATAAGTGGAAATAAAGATAAGTTTCTTCTGAATTCTATGTTAATTCTGAACTATCGCAACTCCGTTCTTTTATGGTTTATGAAATTGTGTTGATCTATGCGCATATTCTTATTGAGTACTTGTGAATCGGGTTTAATCTTAATATGTGAACTAAATGAAAGTAATAAATGTTTTCTTAAAGACCTCTCTAAGTAGATCTGGGTTATAATACTTAATTGAATAAATCAGATCTAGCTAAGATTATCAGGATCCGCGTGGATCTAGCGCAGAGCGAAGCTGCAGGACGTCACGCGAACCTCTCAAACCACATCTAGACATCCCAAGGGTGTGGAAACCTGGTTCCAACACCCTCCCCTGCTACCTCGGGTGAGACCTCAGTCCGTGCTTCGTGGGATGTTGCCGAAACGGTCGGTAGCTGCGAGATTTTCTTGGCTAAATAATTCTTCCGAACCTAGGTCAAGCCCATATAAGCCAACAAATGGTTTCGTTGTCGGGACCAAGATCTACCTAAGGGGTGTCTAATGTGGGAACACTAGAACCCTACAAAGAAAGAGATTGAAGAGTGGTGGGATCGGAATTCCACGAGTTCGCATTTCAAGAAAAAAGAAACTCACGAATATCAGAAGAAGATTGGTTGGGCCGATATATATTCACAGACATTTACAAGATCTTCTTTGTGTCATTCCCGGTAGAGCTGTACGAGTGGATCGCAAGGCTAGCTGATACCGTGGGAAGGTGTAGATTGGACCAGCCTACTTTGTGGACCCTGAAATTGGTGCACAGACTAGAAGCCACCAAGGATAAGATCGCATGCGCAGTAGATCATTGGTTGGATCGGGTAATAAGAGGATTTATCACTGAGTTTGCAATAGATACCACCATGAGCTATAGCGAGGCGGAAAGGCAATTTCTTCAAGGACCATGAGGTAGGTATATCAAATCATTGAATATGTGGATTAATATGTTGATATGTGAAAAACAGATTATGCACGCTGATTAATGTCTGGAGTAACGCAAAGCGGAAGAGGTTACCGCAGAATGGGAGGAATAGAGAACAGTACATTAGCTTCCATTTCCCGAGAAAGCGAGGAAGTTATTGCAAGGTTCTCACCAGGAAGTGTGGTCCGGTTGATCAAAGAGCGCTTCCCCTTGATACCACCTTCGTCCATGCCACCACCCGCGTCACCTATATCTAATCCATCCACGCCAACACCAACCCCATCCCCAACTCCAACAACCTCAAAGATCGGGATGGCAAGTTTAGTTAAGCTATCGATATTTAAAGGTGTGGGGAATGAGGAACCAAGATGATTCTAGTTTGTGATAAAATCTCTATGGGACGCTCAAGGTATCACAAATGATAATATCAAGAAGGTTGCCCTAGTTAGTGCGTTTCAAGACTGCACACTAACTTGGTACATAAAGTATTCAAGCGATCATCCAACTAAAGGCATTACCACAATCCAGGACGCACTAAATAAGGAATTTGGGTGCCCAAAGTTAGGGGCCCAGTCAGTTATTGGTTTCAAAGAGATGGTAATGATGCCTGGTGAAACTCCATTGGATTTGGATCAGAGGCTGAAAAGTGCTATCCATAAGGCTGATATGACACTGACAGATGAGCAGCACTGCGCTTGGTTTGTCGCATCATTAACGCCATATCAGAGATCATCCGTGGCACAACAAAAGATCTCAACCCAAGCTGAAGAACTGGAAGCAGCAATGCAGCTAAACAAAACTCTAATCCAGGATCCAGTGTTGGGATTACAACAAATCCAAGCGCAAATACAAAACTTATGTCTGGAAATGCGAAGCTTGAAATAGGGATAGGTGCATAGGACTGAGATACGAGAGGGAGTATGGTGTCTCAAATGTAAGGGACCAGGCCATGATGAAGACCGCTATCCAATTTTCGCGAATCCTGTGAGAGGAGGGGGGGCATAACATTGCAACCAGAGGTACAGGTTGGGCCAAGCATAGCACCCGCACTCTGGTGAGCAATCTGTGAAGTTGGAGGAAAGCATGCCATGGACAATTTTCACCTATTGTCAAATCTACGACAACCCCCTCCTCAACGCTTATTTTGTAACTTCTGTCGGACGGTGGGCCACGAGGAAAGAAATTGCCGCAATTACCAAACATTGATGGATCGAACACCGGTGTATAGGATGCAAATAGAAGTGCAGGCACAAGACTCCACAACACCATTCATACAGGGAGGATACTAAGGGCACGGATGGGGCCGTGGAGGCATGGGACCTGGATGGGGGCGAGGGAAATTAATTTGTTACAATTGTGGAGGACCGAGGCACTACGCACGGGATTGCACGAACCCAACCAAAGCCTGTTGTCCTTACTGCTACCAATTTGACCACGAAGTTATCGATTGCCCCACGTTCATCTCTCGGATGCGCGAAAAGGGGTTGCTCCACTAAGAATGTCTAGATGATGAAGGCCGAACCCCGTGCAAAGGAACCGACCATAAATATGATTCTTCAGAGTGGCGTGACCATTGGAGAAGATAAGGGGAACTAGCCAAAGACGGATGCATGGATCTGTAAGGTCCCCCTAAAATAGCCAGACTTTGATTTAGAACGTGCGAAGGAAACCTTTATGGAAGCTAAGAAAAGCTTAGTAGAGGCTTCAACATCGGAGAGTAAGGATCAATTCGGATCAGAGAAGGATACATATGTGTTAAATACCTTCTTGGAGACATGCATGCACCTACTGAGGGATGCCAAAGTAGTAAGGGGGCTACAGGAATTGATAACTCGGTGTGTGGGAGCAGATGAACCACGAATGATCTGAAAACTAGGAAACATGCTTTGCACTTTGGGCGGGAAATGCGACTAACAATCCAGATCGGGGAATATGAGATGGATCAATTCGTTTAGATTTGGGGTCCGATGCAAATGTCTTACCAAAGCAGACTTGGGAACGCATTGGCAGACCTCCACTACAATCATCGCCGATTCAACTAAAGATGGCTAACCAGCAAAAGATTCTGCCTATGGAACGTTTGCATGGAGTTACAGTAGACATCAATGGAACCAGCACCCAAACCGATTTTGAGGTTATCAAAATTGTGGATGATAGTAACCCATATCCTGCACTTTTAGGGATAGATTGGGCAATAGATATGAATGGATTCATCAATCTAAAAAAAATGCAAGATGATATTCTGAAAGAAATCTCTCTGCGTGGTGGTCCCGTTTGACCCAACAGAAGGGGAGCGATATACCGAGCCCGTGCGCAACGTGGAAAGCGACAGCGAGCTAGACTGTATATACCAAATTAAGGCAGAGGATCAGGACAGGGTCAATCTAACAACGAATGGTCGACTCTCATGGGACCACGATAGTTCTTGCACATCAGACTCAGACGAAGAGGTTGAACGATGGCAGAATTGACTACATGAAGTAACCACGCTCAATTTTTATCAGATGGTGACAGTGGGGGTAGAGGAACCGCTGAAGAGATTCACAAGAGCACTCCATGCAGCTACTACTCTTGGACAGAGGGTCACCCCAAAGATGCAAATGACAGGGCGCAGACGTTGAAGGAAGGCGTGCGCACAGTCGAAAGCATGAAACAAAGTACACATTCCTCGCCAACCGAGGCTACCAATATCTGAGATGCGGGTATCTACCCAGCTTGCAAGTAGTAGTCTAAAGCCCCCTCAACAGGCTAGCACCAAGGTTAGTAGAGGTTCCAAGAAGCTAAAAATACTACGGGTATGTTGGGCCTACAATAGATGACAAAAGGAAGCTCAAAAAAGACTGAATGGCCATGGATCCTCCAAATAGGAGCTTCAGCCTAAGAAGCAAGGTACACTGCGAAGCCGAGGGGTCGTAGAACGCGCCACGACATTGCTACCTTGGCTACACCCATACTCACAAAAGAGCATAAACCCTAGAACAATTACCCAACCGCTTCAGAAGTGCTCGCAACCTAGGCTAGCAAGGACGAGTCAATCTCACACCAAAGGTGAAAACACCTGAATAGCAGTACAAACTACAGCCTCAGTACCTCAGGCAGTTGAAAGAAGGCACTGGACTATAAACCAGCCTACAGAGAACCCCCACGGAAAAAGGAATCGTCACCAAGATAAGTCGTTCCCAAGTCCGCAGCTACGCCTAAAGGATAGCGCTACCGCAGGGAAAATAAAAGAATCTATGTTAGCCACACGGGCCTTGAAAAACTAGTCAAATCATGTCAGACAGGAGCAAGCAGTGAGACATTAAGGAAAAAGTTCCATATGAGATATGCTGATATTTTCTGACTTGAATGTCCAATGGGTGAAAGATATTTTTTCAAATCTCATAGCATGTGGCTTGGATTTTTGGCACTTTGAACTAACAAAGAATAGTAAGTACGCGGCTACCAAATACTCCATGAGCACTATGGCAAGAACCCTCTCAAGTTCCTCTCAAGTTCCTGAAGTTCCTAAATCCCCACACACCCCGTGGCCTAGGAAGAATAAGCAAAACATGGGTCCCATCTAGGCCTCCCCAAGATTCAACAAACATTTAGCAGGTGACTAAGGAGAAATAGGGATCAATGAAATTGCTAAGGAGGAGGACGACCTGCAAGACCTAATTGATCAAATTGACACACAGGTGGAGGAAGAAGAACTTTCATTCCAGTTCCTGACGTTAGCCCCGTAACTTTCTTCATGGACTAGGATGACCAAACTAGAGAAGGACGTAGACGCTACAAAATCTACACTCCAAAGCCCACTCCTTCCAGATGATATAAGGTTTGAAGGGTTAACCATGGGGTGCATTCCAAGCACCCAGCTCGAAGATTGGGACCTGGCAGACAATGACAAGTTCCCTGAACTTGCCAAAGGCACCCTACTACCATAGATATGGTTACTAGGAATTGAAAGGGTTGGACTTGCTGAACCTCCAATGGATCTCCCACTACCACCACATGACCATCACCATATTCATCATTTGACAGCTAATAGGTCTCATTCATGATGGATATCTCTCGTTGGAAGAACCAATCCCAATCACAACCGACCTGATCCACCGGGTTATGCACCTTCCATATAAAGGGAATAGCCCTGCAAACATAGCTGGAACTAGTAGCAAGGGAGGCATTGTCAAAACAATCAAGGCAAGGTACCATTTGGTAAAAGGGAAGTGGGGTTATGCCATAGCAAGCATCAGCGAATGCACAGTATGAGTCGCTACGTAGATCCTAGCTAGGAAACTTATGAGAAAATGTCACGCCGATGAAGTGCCTGCCACTGTCATTGCATTAGTAGGACAGTGTGCCAAAGGGGTTCAGTTCAATTGGGCACATTTCTTATGCGACGAATTTCTAACCAATTGTCGAGAAGCATAGGACAAAGGTAAGACCTTTCAATATGCATGGTTGCTCTTATCAATCCTTTTGGTTACAGGGGACTTGTTGTTGGAGAGCCAGTTTCCCAACATTGAGGATAGTCTACCTGAGGCAATACGGTATATTTCA
>APFE031282409.1:42274-67350 GCA_000404065.3 Pinus taeda | reverse complement strand
ATCTTTTTCTTGTTTTGTGAATTGAATGTATCGGATATACATTTCATTTCTATTGTTTATATGATGCGCGAACTATATGAATGTGTTAATAAAGTGAATATACGATTAAGTATTTATCTACGCGAAGATAACTAACTGTTATAAGAAGATAAGTAAGATCCACGGTATAACTAGGGGAAGTAGCATAGATCGCTGCTAGGGAAGCATGAAATCACCTCAACCCCTGGTTAGGGCTGCATGAAGGTGATTATAATAGATCACGAAAGCCTCGTAGGTCAGGATAGTGCACGAAGTAACCTACGCGAAGGTATTTACAGTTGGACTAAATCGACCCCTCAAACATCTAAAGGGTGTGGAAACTTGGTTCTAGCATCCCCCCATACTGCTTCGGGTGAGACCTCAGTCCGCGCTCCACAGGCTGTTGCCAAAATAGCTAGTAGTATAGAGATTTGTTTGGCCAATTAACTCTAAACCTGGTTCAGGCCCCCTCAAGCCAACAAATGGTTCCATTGTTGGGACCGGAATCTGCATAGAGATGTCTAATATCGTATCATTAAAATCCAACTAAGAAGGAAATTGAAGGTTGGTTGGACAGAAGAATTCACAAGTTTGTGGTGCGGGATAATAGGAATCCGCGACTGACAAAAGAAGAGTGGTTAGACTTCTACCTGTACACAAAGATCCATAAAATCTTTTTCGCAACTTTCCCTACTGAGTTGTACGAGTGAATCGCAAAGCTAGCAGTTAGCCAAAGAAGGTGGAAACTCGACAATCCTATTGTGTGGACCCCAGAGTTGGTGCACAGATTGGAAGCATCAGAGGATAAGATCGCACACGTTGTTGATCACTGGCTCGATTGAATTATAGGAGGATTCATTACTGAGTTTGCGGTAGATACTTCAGTCAGCATTGTCGAGGCAGAGCGATGCTTTCTCAAAGGACCGCAAGGTAAGTACATAAAGTCTTTGAATACTTGGATTAAAATGTTGTTGTGTGAAAAGAGGGTTATGCAATTAACTTGATGTTTGGAGCTACGCGAAGTGGAAAAACCTACAAAAACAAAGGAAGTAAGGGACCAAAGAATAGCCCTTAGATTTCACCTCCACGAGGGGATGAGGAAGAGCTTGCGAAGGTCTCGGCACAAAGTGTGATCAATTTGATAAGGCAGGGGATTCCACGCATACCCCCCCCCACCCACACCACCACTAGTTTCACCCCCTTCACCTCCATCTTCACCCGTACCACCTCCGCTACCACCGCGAGTCAATATGGCAAGCGTGATAAAGTTTTATGTGTTCAAGGGAGTAGGAAATGAAGATTCGGACCAGTTTTGGTTTGTGATAAGAGCTATATGGGAAGTGCAAGGAGTTACAGATGATAATATAAAGAAAGAAACGTTGGTTAACGCTCTACAGGATCATCCGTTGACCTAGTATATTAAGCATTCTAATGACAATCCGAATGCGGGAATCGCGGATATCCAAATTGCGCTAAACAGAGAATTTAGAAGGCCGAAGTCAAAAGCACAGTCAATCATTGGATTCAAAGAAATCACAATGCTACTAGGTGAGACTCCATGGGAGTTGGATCATAGATTGAAGTGTACAATTCGTGAAGCTAATATGACTTTGATGGATGGACAGCACCGCGAATGATTTGTAGCATTGCTAACGCTACATTTAAGGAACGTGTTGTTGCAACAGAGGTTAAAAACTCAGGCAAAGGGCTTGGAGATCGCGATGAGGCTGCATGAAACCTCGATGCAGGATCCTAACTTGGGAGTTCAGCAAATCCATGCAGAGTTGAAAAACTTATGCCTCAAGATGCAGAGTCTAAAACAGGACAGGACAGCCCGACTAGAAGTGCGCAAAGAGGTGTGTTGCATAAAATGAAAGGGTCAGGGTCATGGTAAGGACTACTGCCCTGTGTTTGTGAATTACCTCATGGGAGGAGGACCGATGTCGTTAAGGCAGGAAGCGCAAGTAGGACCTAACGCGGCACCTACTTTGTGGTGTGTGATTTGTCAAATAGAAGGAAAGCATGCTACGGACAACTGCCATTTGTTACGAAAGTACACGCAGAATTCGCAACAGTTGTTATGTAATTTTTGTAGATCAGTTGGACACGATGAGTGCACTTGTAGAAGATATGAGCTGATGATGGATAGAACCCCCACCTATAAAGTTCAGGCTGAAATGCGGCCCCTAGACCAAAATGCGGGAGTGGTGCGAACTGGATTTCAGGGGCACGGACAAGGCCGAGGTGGAGGAGGACCTGGAAGAGGTCACGGACAGCTGATATGCTATAATTGTGGAGGGCCAGGACATTATGCCCATGATTATATGAATCCAATGTTTCCATCATGTCTGTATCACACCTTCTTTGATCATGAGACAGAATATTGTCCTACGCTGATAGCTAGGATACGCGATAAGGGAGTGCTACCACCTCCCGCGACTCAGAACCTGTAGATGATGAGGTCCGATTTACATGAGGAAGATTGAAATGTGAACATTGTGCTCCAAAGTAGAATCGTGATGGGAGATCATAAAGGAGAATAGCCCAAAGATAGTAATTGGGTTTTCAAGGCTCCAACGAAAGAAGTAGAGTTTGATTTGGATCGCGCTAAGAAAACTTTCATGGAAGCTAAGAAGAGCTTCGCTGATGCCTCCACTTCAGGAAACAAAGATAGACTGAAGCCAGAAATGGACCTATCTATGCTTACGACATTCCTGGAAACATGCATGAAGCTATTGCGTGACAGTAAGGTTGTAAAGGGACTACAGGAACTCATTAACAGATGCGATGGGACCGCGCTAGGAGAACCGCGCGTAGTCAAGAAGATTAGAAAGCATGCGATGAGGACGGGAAGAGAAATGAGGCTAACCACACAGATTGGAGAATATGAGATGGACCAAGTAATTCTGGACTTAGGATCGGATGCGAACATTCTGCCGAAGCAGACATGGGAGCGCATGGGGAGGCATATGTTGCAATGGTCTCCTATTCATCTGTGAATGGTGAACTAGCAAAAGATAATACCCATGGGGCGAGTGCAGGAAATCACTGTGGGTATTGAGGGAGCGAGCACACTAGTAGACTTTAAAGTGATAGAGATTGTTGATGACAGCAATCCCTACCCTACGCTCTTAGGCATTGATTGGGCCACTAACATGAATGGGGTGATTAATCTGAAGAAGCGCAAGATGATTTTTTAGAAGAAGTCTTTGCGCGTAGTTATACCTTTGGACCCTGCAGAAGGATCGTGTTATACAAAGCTGGTGTGTGACTATGAAAGTGACAATGATTTGGACTGCATCAAAAAGATAAATGCATGAGAGAAATACTGGATAAATCCCACTGCGGATGGACAAATATCATGGGAGTGAGAAAGCTCCTTTAGATTCTGATGAGGAGATAGAGCAATGGCAAAACTGGTTACATGAGGTAACCACACTAAACTATAATATGATGACAAGATCATTGCATTGCGTATTGATAGAAGTGATGGATCTGCCTACTTAGGATGGGTTAAGTGAGGTAGATACTTTCCTAGATAAGTTAAAAGGGAAGTGTCAAAAAAGCAACATTTCCAGGCCTTGAATTGGGTACTACGCGCTACGGCCGCAAGGTGGTGGGTTACGCACCAAGGAAGCTTTGAGGGCTGGCATGAATGCAGGATAATGATGCACATGCATTTTGTGAAGCCTAAGATGCAACTAATAGACAAATATGATGGATGGGATGGTCTGCACGTGCATCTATCCAGGTGGGTATAGGCATATGGTAAACAACCTACGCCGATGCACATGAGTTTTGCATTGGGAAATATGGGCAATAAGCATGTGTTAGGGGGGAAATTGTGTGAATGGTTCCTCAAGTTGGAATGAAAGGGTGTAGAAAGAATGAGTGCATAGAAGGTTATCCATGCGGAAGCATTTAACGAGGTGCGCGGAGCACTGAACAAGGTATATAATGTGTAGCGAAGTGATTGGGACCTGCGTGTACCAGAAGTTTTATGGGCTTATAGGGTGGTGTGCAATAAACTAACAAAACAAACGCCTTCTAGGCTGACCTATGGAGGGAATGTTGTAATACCGATGGAGTCTATCATACCTAGTTTGTTGATCCGAATTAGATCCTAAAACTCTCTAAGTTTTCATGACTGTTTCAATTATGCTAAAAGATTCAAGTCCTAGAAAATATTGAAGCTATCAAAAGGAATCCTCATAACAATTGCAGTTGTGGCTAGAGCGGAGCAACGAGGACCCTTAGTTGAGCGTGCAGACCGTTGGCCCATGGTAAAGCGTAATGGCACAAAACTAGCAAAATTGGATCCCAGATTAAGAATCGGAGGTGGATTCTAATACGCGATTAGCACTAATCGCGTATCGCAGGGCATCCCCCTCAGTGAAGGAAAGCCCCGAAACGCCCGGACCCGAAAACACTATAAAACTCGGGAAAGTAATTGTTTCGGTTCCGTAGCACGGATTCCCCCAAACCGGAAGGATATTGGAAGGCTTCGAGGTGGTAAGCAGTTTTGACTGAGTCCCGCCCGATGCCACACATTGCGCGACATGCGTCTAGTGGAAGAGAGAAAAAACTACCCACAATGGACAGGTAAATGTCGTGCAACTTGTCTGCCCAATATGAAGAACACCGTAGGATCTAGGGGGTCCAGATCGACGACAAAGATATGACATGATGACTGACTGGATTTGACAGGTCAAAAATAAAGATGACAAGGATTTGACGTCTGACGTGGATGATGAGTTGGCAAATAATTCTTGTTCATGGGCAATCTTGAAGCAAACAGATTTAACAGCCATTCAAGTATGATTCATGTAATCTGACACCCAGTTCGTTAGCAAACTGATGGCCAACTCCCTACGAGGAATTACACAGTGATGATGATGAAAAGCAGAGGAATTCGAACGAACAGAGGAAAGGAAACTAGAAGGCCGGGAAGCGGAAATGATCAGTCAAAGAGCAGACTGGATTAAAATCCATGAACTGAAAAAAGCAGAGAATGAGGGCAACACACAGAGATGCAGAAAGCCAATAGTAGAGAGCAGAGAGTAGAAGCTAAGCTAACCTAAAGGTAGCATCGAGCCAGATAGAGCCAGAGAGAGTCAGAGAGTCTGTGTACTCCATTGAAGGCTTGAGAGATTCAAGCAAGCTCCTCGGTATAGGCCTATCATACTACTGTGACCCTCAAAGGTTGAGTTCAGTAAGGAGAGTCTGCGCACTCCATTCCTATTGACTTCATTCTGTTAGTGAGACTCGAATTGAGCTCATTGTTGTAAAAAATTTGCTTGAAAACATAATAGAGAGGCCACCACTGAAAGGCTGGACTAGGAGACGTAGCCCAGGAGCATTGGATGAACTCCTTATTAAACTTGTTTTGTTTACATGTTTGACTATTATGTTTTCTCTAATTGCCTCAGTGTCTATATATTCTAGCAATCTTATCGATCATTTGCATAAGTAACATAGGCACCTCCATGCACATGCGTCTGTTACCTTTCATTCTTTATCCTGGATAAATTCCAAATCAAGTGGTATCAGAGCATTTAGTTTATTAAGGTTAGACAAGCTTGTGCTGGATTTTGTTGTTGAATGCTAACTAGATCAAAGCTTAAATTAGGAGAAGGAGAATTGGATGAAACTAACCTGGAAATTGGAAGAGTCTATTCTAAAAGGAAAATGTCAAAAGAAAATCCCTTGGAATCAGACCCCTAGTTCATGGATAGTTTTATGACCCTGAAATCCATGGTTGAGGAAGTGTATAGGGATTATAAGAAACATAGAGATGAAGATGCATCAAGCTCCAAACAAGATAAAGGAGTAGAAGAATCTCTCCTCCATGACCACTCCAAGGGCAAAGGGAAAGAATAAACATTCCTCACGCCTCCTAATAGCCCTAAACGTAAAAAGAAGACATGTTTGATTAAATTAGATGTTAAATTTGATTTACCAATATATGATGGAGAGTTGAATGCAGAGAAGTTGGATAATTGGATCAGACAAATTGATATTTATTGCAGAGTGCAAAGCATCAACTCAGACAAGAGTAAGGTTCAGTTGGCCAGCCTACGCCTCGGAGGCACTGCCTTGGTATGGTGGGAAGGCAGGACACAAGCTAACATGAAGAAACATGGTAAGATTCTTTCTGTCTAGAGTGAATTTGTTTCTGCAATTAAAAAGCAATTCCATCCACTAGCCTACATGCAACAAGCCATGATGAACTAGCAAACTCTTCGACAACTAAAAGGGCAAAGAGTACAAGGTTACACTCAAGAATTTAGGAAAAGAGCTTTGATTCTAGGAATCTCTTTAGACTCACCTGAGACTCTGTTGAAGTACATAGGTGGTCTACACATCTACATGAGGCACACTATCCTCATGTTTAATCCCACTAGCATAGATGAGGTATCCGTTCAGGGTACGCATCTCGAAGCTAGAGGTAATAATGGGAACCCAGAAGTTGGGGGATCATCCCAACCCACTGCAAGAAAAAATGAGGAGAAAAGAAAATACAAATGGAAAGAGAGGAACACAAACACTATACAGAAGAGAAAGTCCTCATGCACTCACTACAAGAAGGATGGGCATGATGATGAACATTGTCGGATTCTGCATCCGGAGCTGACACTTAAGAAGTTCAAGGGAAAGAAGAAGAAGATTGCTGCAGCTATTCAAAAAGATTTGGGGTCAGACTCAGGAGATGAAGCAAAAATCATAGCCATAGGTATAAAAGGTAAAAATTCTAAAGCATCTACTAGTAATTCTTCACAATCTACTAATGAAGAAAATAAGAGAAAAAGACGTGAGATTTTTCATATTCGAGTTATTTCCAATCATCAAAAGATTGATACTTTGTTTGATAGTGGCTCACAAGTAAATTTAAATTTCTGAGCAATTGTAAAGAAGTTGGGATTACTAACCACACCTCACAAAAAACCATATCCATTAGGGTTGGCTATGTGATAAGCAAAGCTAAAGTGACTAGACATGTACTTAAGTTTTCTTTTGGGTCAGCATTTGTAGATGAGGTTAGTTTAGATATAGTTCCTTTGGATATATGTGGAATTGTTTTAGGAAGTCCTTACTTGTATGATAGAAAATTTATTTTCTATATAGCTGAGAACAAGTATCTACTCGTTAAATATGGAATCAAATATATTGTAAGAGATCATAAGCTCAAGAATAATTATACTCTCATAAACTCAAGGCAGATGAAACAAATTGTAAATTCATGAAAACAATTTTTACTGATGGTTGTAAAGGAAAAGAAACCTGATAAAATCAATGTATTTGAGGGGTGTGATGCTAAACAGCAAGCTGATTTAGAAAATTTTGTTTCAGAATATGATGTGTTGTTTCAAGAACCTAAAGGTCTGCCACCCAAAAAGGAAATAGTGCATGATATTAATTTGCAGCAAGATGCTCCATTTCCTAACATCGAAATGTACAGGTTGTTCGCTTTAGAGAATGCAGAAATCAAGAGGCAGGTACAGGAGTTGCTCGAGATGGGGTTCATCAAACCTAGCACATCACCATGTGGGTCTCCAATCGTTTTGGTGAAAAAGAAGGATGGCTCGTGGAGAATGTGCATTGATTACCGAGCATTGAATAAGATAACGATCAAAAATCGTTATCCCCTTCCTTGCATAGATGATCTATTAGATCAGTTAAAGGAAGTTGTTTATTTTTCCAAGTTAGAATTGCATAGTGGCTATCATCAAGTCAAAGTTGCAGAGCAAGATGCATGGAAGATTGCTTTCAAAACAAAGCAGGGATTGTATGAGTGGCTAGTTATGCCTTTTGGCTTAACTAATGTTCATGCTACTTTCATGAGAGTAATGAATGATACCTTTTCTTGATGATTTTTTTATTGTATATCTGGATGACATTCTTATATTTAACAAAATGTTGGAAGAACATTTAAAGCATGTTAAGCAAACACTAGATATTTTGAAAAGAGAAAAACTTTATGTTAAACTCTCAAAATGTGAATTTGGCAAAACATCTTTGAATTATTTGGGACATATAGTAGGGGCTGTTGAATTGAAGATAGATCCCTCTAAGGTTGCAGTCATTGTAAACTGGCCTAAACCCAAATCTGCTACAGAGGTTAGAAGCTTCTTAGGAGCAACACAATAGTGGAGAAAGTTTATTTCTAACTTTTCCTTAATTGTGGCTCCCTTACATGCTTTAACAGGATTGAACAAGGTGTTTCAGTGGGGAGGCAAATAGCAGAAAGCCTTTGACACCTTGAAAGAAAAGATTAGTACAGCACCAGTACTAGCACTACCCGATCTTCAAAGACCATTTGAGATTGAAATAGATGAAAATGACTATTCCAGGGAGAAGTGTTGATGCAGCACGATAAGCCCATATGTTATCATTCTGAGACATTTAATTCTGCAGTAGTTAACTATCCTACATATGATAAAGAATTGTATGCATTAGTACAGAGTGTGAAAAAGTGGAAACATTACTTAATGGGAAAAGAGAAAGTTATACATACTGAGCATCAACCACTTCAATATCTACACTCCCAAACTAAGTTGCAGCAATCAAGACACTATAGATGGATGGGTTTTCTACAACAGATTCATTTAGTCATCAGATATAAAAAAGGCATACACAATAAAGTTGCAGATATGTTATCTAGACCAATTATAAATGCATCTACTATACTTAAGCATAATTCAGTATTGCATGAGAGCTGCATTGAACAATATGCTCAAGATATAGATTTTAAAGATGTATATGCAACTTTAAGTCAAGGAAAACGAGTAGAAGAATTGGATTATCATATTAAGGACCAGATCTTGTATCATTGTAGGAAGCTATGCATTCCACAAACTAAAAGAGTAAAGATAATTTGAGAAGCACACACTTCTCTAATATCAGGTCACTTTGGTGTAAGTAAAATGGTTGCACAGCTGCAAAGATTTCGTTATTGGCTGAAAATGAATGAGATAGTTGCTAGATATGTAAGAGGGTGTACCATGTGTGCTAAAAGCAAGCCCAACAATATAAAACTAGGCTTGTACATTCCACTACCAGTTCCTTCTCATCCTTGGGAAAGTGTTTCCATGGACCTTGTTGGAGGACTGCCTAAATCTAGGAAAGGTCATGAATATTTATATGTTTTTGTGGATAGGTTCAACAAAATGTGTATTTTAATACCTTGTAACAAATAGGTTATAGCTGAACAAACTACAAAGTTGTTCTTTGATCATGTATGGGTTCAATTTGGATTACCCACTTCCATAATATCTGATCGAGATACCCGATATGTTGGGAAATTTTGGTCAAACTTGTGGAAATTGATGGACACCAGGTTGAAGAAAAGCATAGCTTTTCATCTGCAAACAGATGGCCAAACAAAAGTGGTCAATAAGACAGTGATCTAGTTTCTCAGAGGCTATTGCAGCAAGCATCCCAAACTTTGGGATGAACATTTATGCTATGTGTAGCATGCTTATAACCGAGCTAAACATTCTTCTACATAGAGATCTCCTTTCGAGACCTATTTTGGTTTCACACCAAGGTCTCCCTTAGATTTTGTCTTTGGTAAAGACATAGCATTTGATGGACACAATGATGTGGACAAAGCAACCAAGTTCATTGAACAAATCCAAGAGATTCACTAGGCAGTATAGGAACAGTGGGAAAAGAGCCAAGCCAAGTACAAGGCAAGGCATGACAAGCATCGGATGGAGCATAGTTTCCAAGTTGGTGAACAATTCTAGCTGTATATCAGCAAAGACAAGATGCAAGGTGAAGGTAAGAAGTTGAAGCCAATAAGGTATGGACCTTTCAAGATACTTGAGAAAATTGGTGAGAGTGATTTTCGCCTTGATCTACCAGCTTACATGCACATCTACTTAGTTGTTAGTGCAGATAGCTTGAGACTATTTGAACCTTCATTAATGAAGATCCCAAAGAGAAAATTCAGTTGCCTTTTATTGATGAGCTATTACCTGAATATCTTAATGAGTTCTAGGAAGATGGAGTTCTAGATAGGAAGGTAAGAACTACACGTAGAGGTGATGTTGAGTACCTCAGGATCAGACTCAAAGGATCAAATCCAAGCAGTGTGAAATGGATAGAAATTGAGCAAGCAAGGAAGTAATGCCCTCACTTAATTGATGATTGAAAGAAAACCAACTTTTGGTGGTCCAAAGGATTTTTCAGTGGGAAGGTCGTGATCTGAATTGGATCCTAAAACTCTCAAGTTTTCATGACCGTTTCAATTATGCTAAAAGATTCAAGTCCTAGAAAATATCGAAGCTATCAAAAGGAATCCTCATAACAATTGTAGTTGTGGCCAGAGCGGAGCAACGAGGACCCTCAGTCGAGCGCACAGACTGTTGGCCCATGGTAAAGCGTAATGGCACAAAACTTGAAAAACTAGAGGCCAGATCAAGAAACGGAGGTGGATTCTCATACGTGATTAGCGCTAAGTGCTAATCACATATCGTAGGGTGTCCCCCTCAGTGAAGGAAAGCCCTGGAATGCTCGGACCCAAAAACACTATAAAACTCAGGAAAGTAACTGTTTCAGTTCCATAGCACGGATTCCCCAAAACTGGAAGGATATTAGAAGGCTTTGAGGTGGTAAGCAGTTTTAACTAAGTCCCTCTCGATGCCACACATTGAGCGACACACGTCCAATGGAAGAGAGAAAGCCTCCTGCATCAAACAGGTAAATGTCATGCGACTTGTCTACTCGATATGAAGGACAATCGTAGGATCTGGGGGTCCAGATTGATGGCAGAGATATGACCCAATGACCGACTAGATTTGACAAGTCAAAAAGAAAGATGATAGGGATTTGACGCCCGATGTGAATGATGAGTTGGCAAATGATTCGTGTTCGCGGGCGATCTTGAAGCAAATAGATTTAACGGCTATTCAAGTATGATTCAGGGAATCTTACACCCAATTCATTAGCAAATAGGTGGCCACCTCCCTACGAGGTGTTACCCAGTGATGATGATGCAAAGTAGAGGAATTCGAACGAACAAAGGAAAGGAAACCAGAAGGCCAAGAAGCATAAACGAGCAGTTGAAGAGCAGACTATATTTAAAGCCATGAACTGACAGAAGAAGAGAACGAGGGAAACACACAGAAACGTAGAAATCCAATAGTAGAGAGTAGAGAGTAGAAGTCGAGATGACCTGAAGGCAACATCAAGCCAGACAGAGCCAGAGAGAGACAGAGAGTCTGTGTACTCCATTGAAGGCTTGAGAGGTTCAAGCAAGCTCCTCGATATAGGCTTGTCATACTATTGTGACCCTCAGAGTTCGAGTTCAGTAAGGAGAGGCTGGGCACTCCATTCCTACTGACTTCATTCTGTTAGTGAGACTCGAATTGAGCTCATTGTTGTAAAACTCTACTTGAAAACATAATAGAGAGGCCACCACTGAAAGGTTGGACCAGGAGACGTAGCCCAGGAGCATTGGGTTAACTCCTTATTAAACTTGTTTTGTTTACATGTATGACTATTATGTTTTCTCTGATTGCCTCCATGTCTATGTATTCTAGCAATCTTATCAATCCGTTGCATCAGTAACATAGGAAGCTCCATGCACATGAGTCTATAATACCTTTCATACTTTATCCTGGATAAATTTCAGATCATTCGCGCATAGCAGTGCCCATGAATATGATGGATCGCGAAGCCTTGGAAGAAGGGATCGCGCAGTTGAACGAAGAAGAACACTTGGGACCCGATGAAGAGATCTAGCAGGGTAATATTAGGCTCCAAGAACTCATTAATGAAAGAGTTCAGTTAAGGGAGAAAAGTGCCATGATGGAAGCAGAAGTCAAGAAGCTTGAGGAAGGAATACAAAAAGACTTTATTAAGAAGAAAACCCTGGTGATAAAAATGTTGACGAATTTTGGAACTGTCGCGAGATTTTATCAGTGTGATGCCTTCGATCAGACCGTATATTCTAAAGGGATCGCTGGTGGTGGCGTGATGCAGATGGTAAGGTGTGAAATGGAGAACCTTTCCCAAGAAGAGTGAATGGCAGTCGATTGAAACCATACATGGGTGGGTGGGCTATCTGACTAGCCAACTAAAGGACAGTCTTAGTACTCCAGGTAGTTGAAAGGAGGCACGGGGCTATAAACAGATGCAGGGAACATAGGAGAAGATATAAGGAAGTAGTACAACAGTCTTTGAACAGCACATGCAGGAGATACAGCAGGGAGCTGCGCAATGCACTGCCAATCTTGCAGCAGTTTAGATAGAGTTGGGAGGTCTCCACGCGAAGATCTCCGCACCAACAGAGTGACTCGAGGGAAAGTCACAATGTTTGTGTTGGGGGCCTACTGGGCGCGGGATCCCCCAAGGCAAGTTTTGGGGCTTAAAGCCCAGATTTTGACCAAATCTGATGTAAAGACTCCACGTTTTGTGGGCGCGGAGCGTGAATATTGTAAATGAGTCATAAGGTTGTCCACCCTCATTTTTGTAATGTAATGTCGGCTTTAGAAATATACCCATGGTCTGCGGACCATGGGATTGTATAAATAGAGCGAGGCTCTAAATTGTAAATGACAGGAGTCAAGAAGATCTGATGATGAAGAATTAAGTCTTATCTAAGAGTAGAGTCGAGTCTTTGAGTCATAGAGTAGGAGAAGGCTCTATAGCTGACTGTGTAAAGGCCTAGTAGTCCGCAGCTGAGTGCGCGAACCCCTGCAGCTAAGTGCGTAGGGTAAGTTGAGTCTGTAACCTTTGGAGGAGCAATAAAGAGAAGTTTTACATCATTTTTGTGTATCTTTTTCTTGTTTTATGCATTGAATGTATCAAATATAAATTTCATTTCTATTGTTTATATGATGCACGAACTTATATGAATGTGTTGATAAAGTGAATATAATATTAAGTATCTGTTTATGCGAAGATAACTAACTGTTATAAGAAGATGAGTAAGATATATGGTATAACTTGGGGAAGTGGCACTGATCGCTACTAGGGCAGCATGAAATCACCTCAACCCCTGGTTAGGGTTGCGTGAAAGTGATTATAATAGATCGTTAAGGCCTCACAGGTCAGGATAGTGCATGAACTAACCTGCGCGAAGGTATTTACAGTTGGACTAAACCGACCCCTCAAACATCTCAAGGGTACGGAAACTTGGTTCAAGCATCCCGCCATACTACTTCAAGTGATACCTCAGTCTGCACTTTGTGGGCTATTGCCAAAAGGGCCAATAGTACATGGATTTGTTTGGATAATTCACTCTGAATTTGGGTCAGGTCCCCTCAAGCCAAGACGACCATGCGCCTTCATCAGAGTCACGCTCTGTTCCGCCTGTCTGCTTACCTGCCTGTTTTTCTTATTATTCCACCTGGGCCTTCTCAACAACCTCATTTTTCCTCTTCTCAACCAGCTGCACCATTTTCAGCTTGGCCTCCTCCTTCTTCTTCTACACAGCAGACTTTCTTCCACCCACCGCCAAGTCCGTGGTAGTGCGCCACTCCGCTAGCCATTAAATGAGCATTGCATCGATGGCGTCATCTGCAGCCATATATGGTAAGTCTTATCACTTCTGCATAGGGTCCTTCCATGCCCTAATTGATACTCAATGGAAATCAACTTGAAACTCAGCATAGCTCTGTAAGTTAGTGTACACCGTGGGTGACAATCATAGCTTGTGATTGACGGCCATCCTAATATTCATCTCCATAAAGATCCAGAAGATCTTGTTGTTCCAAACTTGCTGCACATCCTTGGTTTCCCACAGCGAAGTGCACTTTGCTGCTCAAGGGAGATCTAGCATGATCGAAGGGAACTGCATGTCCTCTAGTAGCTCCCACACTACCAGCACAATCGACCTCAAGAGCCACATGTAGTGGAATGTCTTGATTTTCTCTTGTGCTTCGTGGCAGTTCACTAGGAACTCTTTGCGAAGGTAATCCAACCAGTTAAACTGGACTCCTTCCATGCACTGTTGTGCAAGCACAACGACAAGAACTTGCACCTTGCCAGTGCAACACTTCCGAATCACCTTCCCTACAAGGATCTGCATTGCTACCTTCACAGTGGGGTTGCAGATGTTGGAGATAGCGTACCCGCACGGCTTCTTCACCAGCTTGAATTTCTCCTTCATTGACTCTACGAGAACCTGCTCGCCACCCTTGCCACCAAAGATCATCGTTGGATTCTCGCCTGTATACAGTAGGCGCGTTATCTGGTGAATTAACATATCTATGATGGTTATCGGATCCTCCAGCCAAAAACACCCATCATGCACCAAGCACAGCAGTTGCTTGATGACCAAAATTTTCACTAGGGTGCAGTTATAGTGCGACACCCAAAGCAGGTTCAGCAATCCTGCCTTCTCTACCCCCTTGAGCCACCTCCACAACTCCAAGGTGGTCATTCCCATATTTCTGTCTATGATGTGGTGCATCTGTTGCTCGGTCACCAGGTGTGGAAACTTCTCATGGTCTGCTAAATCCCAATCTTCAAGATTCAGTATCAGCACCTATGCCAAACGCGGACTGTTGAAATCAATTTCATCTAGTAGTAGAGGGGTTTGCAGGGGAGTTTTACTCTCATCAATGTCCTCTGGGACCTTGGACTTAGTCTTGTGTGGAGGGACATAATCTGGCAACTGCGTAATAGGGTCCACACCTTGGGTTTCAACCTCCTCTACTTCAACTCCCACATCCTCATCGTCCATCGGGATGTCTTCAATGTCCTCCTCCTCTACTTCAACCCCCACATCCTCATCATCCATCGGGATGTCTTCAATGTCCTCCTCCTCTCCTCTAAGATTATGGCCTTGCCCTTCTCCTATGCATTGGGTTTTTGTGGGTTTCAGCTTGGTGAGGCACACACTGATATGGCAGGCTACTTTCCCTTCTTGTCCTTCACAGTCTCCTTGGTTGGGGTTGGCTTCGGTCTCAGCATTCTTGGTGACTTAGGAACCTTTGCCAATACTTCGACAACCTTTGGGGTAGATTCTTCAGCCTCTAAATCAATTTCCTGCACATTCTCCTTAGCTGCCACTTCTTCGGTGTCCATAGCCTCTGCGCGTGTTGAGATGATGCTATTCACTAGTTCCTATGTATCCTTTAACAATTGTTCAAACATCGGACACACTATCAGATCTTGAAATAATTCACGGTTCATGTGCACCTGAGAGCGCAACAACTCAATTCTCAAAATTCCAAGTGTTTTCTGTTGGGCAGCCACTTGTAATTTAAAGGGCATTTTGAATTCAAATCCGACCGTTCCCCCCAAAATTGGTTCATTAATGCTAGATTGGCGACAGATTTTCAAGGATCTAAGCCATAAATTTCATCTTAAATGCCATTCACCTGCTCCATTTGGCCTCACTTCTGTCGTCTTTTCATGAACAGTGACTTTAACGGTCACTTTCCAACCAACCTGCATGATTTCTCCCTAGGTAGCACAGCTCCCTCCGCACTACCATGGACCCAATGACACTTCCTTGCTTCGCACCATTCGCCAATCGCATAGCTCCCCAACCTAGGCAATGTAGTTTATAGTCTCGTGCCATCTTTTATCTGCCTAGAGCACTAAGATTATACTACCTTCATTTAGTCACATGGCTAAAACTTTGGTGTATGGCTTCAAGCGACTGCCATTCACCTTTCCTGGGATGGGTTCTCCATTCAATTTGACCATTCCTTTTCGCGCTGCTTTTGGACCTGTTGGTGAAATCCAGCCAAAAATATTTCTTCCTCCAGTTCATCTAGTTGTGCGAGACTCTCCTCTAGGGCTCTGCGATCCGTCATACCTGTGAGCATTGTTATGCGCAGACTAGGCACGGTATACTTCACAGGCATTACCACTTCAACCCCATAGACAAGCGTAAAGGGGGTTTGTCTAGTCAACTTCTTGCATGTTGTTCGATAAGCCCATAATAATGTAGGTATGTGTAGGTCCCAATCACTTCGCTGAGCATTACAAACCTTGGTCAGCATATTTTCAAGCACTTTGTTGAATGCTTCCATCGTCCCATTAGCCTATAGGTGATAAGGTGTGCTCTTCTGGTGGTATACTTGAAATTCCTCCGTTAGCGCACTGATCATCTCATTTAGGAAGTGCATACCACGATCACTCATCAAGATCCTTCAAAAGCCAAATCACGTCAATACATGCTCAGAGAGGAATTTTGTAGTGGTCACGTTTGTGCAATCCTTCACAGGTTGTGACTCTGCCCAACGAGTCAAATACTCTATCGCAGTGATAATGTACCTTGCTCCTATCTTTCCTTATGGCTCAATGGGTCCTACAAAATCTACTACCAATTTCTCAAAGGGTTGCAACATCATTTGAGGATTCATAGGCATGTCATCCCTCCATGATGGTCTGTCAGTCCCTTGACACACATCACATGCCTTGCAATATGTTGTTGAGTCCTGATGGAGGGTTGGCCACCACAACCCTATGCATAGAATCTTCTGTGCGGTTTCTCTTCCTGCATAATGTCCTCCTGCGGTGCCCCCATGAGCATCTACAAGGATGCTACTTCTTTCAAACTCTAGTACATATTGTCACAATATCTCATCAGTCCCCATCTTGTACAAATGCCCAGCAATGACAAAGAAATTTGTTGCACACACCACTAATTCCTTCTTCTGCTGGACAGCATATCCTTCCAGTGTAGTACCTATCGTTAGAAACTGTATTATATCCTCAAAATGACCATCCGTGATGCGCATTACAAATAGTTGCTCGTCAAGCAATCCCTCCTCCAAATTAGTGGGTTCCTCCCCTGTTTCGATACGCGACAGATGATCTGGTCCCACATTCAATCATCTAGGCTTCACAACAACTTCAAAATCATACTCCTGGAACAATAAGAGCCACCTGTAGATTCTCCCCCCCAACACAGGCTTATTGACCAGATACTTCAACACAGAGTGATCTGTATACATCTTAAAATGGCCTCCCAGCAAGTACTACCTATACTTCTGGAATGCATACACCATAGCTAGCCCTTCGTGCTCAGTGGTGGAATAGTTCTTCTCCGTTTTTGATAATCATTGGCTTACGAATGCAATAGATGGTCCAAGCCTTCTCCGCAAGCTTGTGTCAGTACTGCTCCCAACATTATACATGATGTGTCTACATGTAAATGAAACTTTGTTTTCTAGTCCAACAAGGCTAGAATCAGCGCAGTGACCATCTTTTCTTTCAATATATCCAAACTCTTCTTGTAGCCATCATTCCAGCAGAATGTGACATCCTTCTTCAACAATTTCTCCATAGGTGTGGTGATCTGGACATAGACTTCGATAAACTTTATGTAATATCTCGTATGTCCCAGAGTAGTGTGCAACTGCTTCACACTCCGCAGTGCTTCCAAGTTTAGTATCACCGTGATCTTCGCAGGGTCTACCATTAGTCCCTCTCTGCAAACCACACGCCGCAACAGGTTTCCAAAAGGAACACAAAACAGACACTTCTTGAGATTGAACCTGATCTGGTATCTTCAGAAGGTATCCAACATCAAGTGCAAGCTTGCTACATGGCGCTTAACCGCCCAAACATAGTCCAATCATCAAAATATACCTCTAGGAACTTATGAATAAAGTCCTTGAACGCAGCAACAACTATGCGCGAGAAGATCACAGGTGTATTCTTCAATCCGAACGACATTATAGTGTACTAAAAACAACCCCACTCAGTCGCGAAGGTTGTCTTTCTCTTGTCCTCCAACGCGATTTTGATCTAGTGGTACCCAAAGAACCCATCAGTAAGGAATATGCTTCCTGGCCACCTACATTGTCCAACACTTCATTAGTGAATGGAGTGGGGAAAGGATTATGTCAACAAGGGTCATTCAACTTTCTGAGATCCATGCATATCCTTATTTCATCCTTCTACTTCTTTTCCTGTACCACCATTGGACTTACCTAGTCAGATTCTTCCATGGGCTCAATGATGCCTGCCACAAGCATCTTGTCTAGCTCTAAGCGGACCTTCTCCTTATTTTTTGGATTGAGACGGGAAGGTCTTTTCTTAACCGACTTCGCATCGGGCTTCAACATAATCTTCATCATTCCTAGGTCCCCAATTATCCCCTTCAGATCCGTGAACTTGTAGGGAATAAATCCTTGTATTCACGGAGCAATTCAATGGCCTTATCCATCGTCGCATCATCCCAGTAGTCTCCAATCTTTACAAATTTTGGTTATGCCTCCATACCAATGTTTACTTGTTTCGTTTTCAACAGTGCGGTTATATCAGGGTTCTCAATCTGCAGTCCTTGAACCTCGCAGTGACCTTCTATTTCTGGAATGTTAATCTTCTAGGGATCCTCGTCCTCTTCTTCAACAGTTACATTGTAACATTCTAGCACGTGACTCAGCTAAGTAACCCATTCAAGCTAAATCAGGTCTAAAGGATCTTGTGGTATCCTAAAGATTGTTGCTTTCACTTCTTGTAGCGCTTCATCAATACTATCAAACTTGTCCTCAAATCTTAATTTCATCATGAATCCCTGGCACGGGATATCCCATTCGCCTGTCCCATAGTGGAGCTTAGTTTCTATATTCCAGTTCATTGGGACAATATCCAGGGTGTGACAGAACAAGTGCACCCATTCAGGTTGGGGCTTTTCTCCATAATCCTGGGTTCATTTGGCCAAATGTGCGTGCGGATCATCCTACCCATCATACTTGTCTACCTTCACATATTTGGCTTTCCAAAGCAAGTTCTCATCATTCTCTTGCATTCACACCAATCATCAAATATTCCGTTGTGCATACCCCACCATCTAGCGGGCGTAGCATGCAGTGCCCAATCCAATGCTTGGAAACGCTACTTTTCTGGTACCTCCCTTTCAAATGGATCCAAAAAGATATCTACCTCATTCAAACCATCATAAGTAAGCATATTTCTTACCTCTAAGGACACACAGCATAGCGATCGGGTCATCATGTTGCAGTTCAGCGTAGTCACTTCATGTAACCAATTCTGCTAGTGCTCTAACTCTTCATCGGAGTCTGAAGTGTAGGAACTCTCACGATCCCATTTAATTCATCCATCCACGGTGGGATTAACCCAATCTTGATCTTGCATTGTTATCTTATATATACAATCCAAATCTTCATCTCTCTCATAATCACAGACTGGTTCCGTATAGCGCAATCCCTTAGTAGGGTCTAGAGGTACTATTACTTGTAGCGATTTCTTCTCAAAGATCATCTTCCGCTTCTTTGGGTTGATTACCCTGTTCATATCAGTGGCACAGTCAATTCCTAGGAGTACAGGATAGGGATTGTTGTCATCCACTATCTCTATCACTTCAAAATCAGCCAGCACACTCGCTCCCTCAATATCCACAGTCACCCCCTACAGCTGCCCCATGGGGATGACCTTCAGTTGATTGGCCATCCTTAGCTGAATCAGAGACCATTGTAGTGTGGGTCTCCCCATTCCTTCCCAATTCTACTTCGGTAGGACGTTTACGTCTAACCCCAGGTCGAAAATAACCTGATCCATCTCATACTCTCCTATCTGCACAGTCAGTCTCATCTCCCATCCTGTCCTTGTTTTATGCTTGCCAATCTTTCATACTACATGTTGCGCGGTTCCATCGCATCTATTGATGAGCTCTTGTAACCCTTTCATAGCCTTACTATCACGCAGTAACTTCATACAGGTCTCTAGGAAAGTTGTGAGCATAGAGGGGTCCATCTCCTGCTCAGGCTTATCCCTGCTTCTTGAGGTGGAGGCCTCAACAAAGCTCTTTTTAGCTTCCATGAAGGTTTCACGTGCACACTCCAAATCAAACTTAGCCTCTTTTGCTGGAGCTTTTCGAACCCATGTATTGTTTTCTGGTTGTTTTCCCTTGTCATCTCCTATCGTGATTCTACTCCTGAGCACTATATTTACATTTGGATCCTCTTCACGCGGCTTAGATGTCATCATATACAAGTTCTGAGTTGGCAAAGGTGGTAGTGCCCCTTTATCACGTATCCTAGCTATCAGTGTAGGATATTCTTTTGTTTCATGATAAAACAGTGTGCAATACTTGCACGACGAACATGTTGGGTTAGTGAAATCGTGGGCATAGTGTCTAGGCCCTCCGCAATTGTAACAAACCAACTGTCCTCAACCTTTACCAGGTCCTCCTCCACCTCGGCCTTGTCCGCGCCCCTGAAATCCTTTCCGCGCCATCCCTGCACTCTAGTCAGGGGTCCGCATTTTGGCTTGAACCCTATAGGTAGGATTTCTATCCCTCATTAATTCATAGCTCCTACAAGTATGATCATCATGCCCTACCGACCTACAAAAGTTGTAGAATAGTTGTTGCGGTGCTTGTACAAACTTCTACAACAAATGACAGTTATCAGTGGCATGTTTTCTTGCTACCTAACAGATATCGCACCATAATGCAGGCCCCGCGCTAGGTCCTTCTTGAGATTTTGACCTTAAAGGCATCAGTCCCCCTCCTGAAATATAGTTTGCAAAGACCGAGCAATGGTCCTTGTCATGCCCCTGACTCTTGAATTCAAACACCATACCTCCTCGCGCACCTCTGGTCAAACTGTCTTGTCCTGCTTCAGACTTTGCATCTCAAGGCATAGATTATTTAGCTGGACATGGATCTGTTGAACCCCTAGGTTTGGATCTTGCATCGGAGTCTCATTCTCATATAAATCTCCAAAACCTCCGCCTGAGTGGTTATCTTCTGCTACAATAGCGCAACCCTTAAGTGTGGCAAGAGCGAAGCAAAAAACCACTCGCGATGTTGTCCATCCATTAGGTTCATGTTGGCTTCACGGATTGTACATTTCAACCTCTGATCTAGTTCCCAAGGCATCTTGCCTGGTTGCATCGCGATTTCTTTGAATCCCACAATCAACTGAGCCTCATATTTAGGCCTACTGAATTCTTTATTCAATGTTGTCTGGATGTCTGCTACTCCAGCATTCGAGTTATCATTAGAGTACTTAATATACCAAGTTAGCACGTGATATTACAGAGCACTAACCAATGTCGCCTTCTTTATATGAAATCTGTAACACCTTGAGCTTCCCATACAACCCTCACAACGAAGCAGAATTGGTCCAAGTCCTCATTTCCCAAGTTGTTGAACAAAGGCAACTTCGCAGTATTTTCCATACTGAACTGTGTTGGAGGTGGAGGTAGTACGGGTGAAGTTGGAGGCGATGGTGGTGAAGTTAGAGGTGGTGTGGGTGGAGGTGGTATTTGTAGAAATCCTTGTCTTATTAACTGAATAGCACTTCGTGGAGAAGCCTTCGTTATCTCTTCTTCATCACTTCACTGAGGTGAAATCAATGGGCTATACTCCAGACCATTGTTTCCTTCGTTCCTATAAGTTTTTTCGCTTCACGTAGTTCTAAACATCAAGGTAGCTACATAACCCATTTTTGGCACAATAACATTTTAATTCAGGTATCTAAAGATTTTACATACTTACCTCGCGGTCCTTTGAAAAAACTCCGCTCCACCTCGCTATAGCTGACAGAGGTGTCGACCGCGAATTCAGTCACAAATCCTCCTATGACACAATCAAGCCAATAATTGACAGTGTGGGCAATCTTATCCTCTAATGCTTCCAACCTTCACACTAGCTCCGGGGTCCACACAATAGGACCGTCAAGTTTCCACCTTCCTTGGCTATCTGCTAGCTTCACGATCCACTCATATAGCTCAATAGGTAAGGAGCAGAAAAATATCTCGTGGATCTCTATATACAGTTATCTATCCAACCATTGTTCCTTTGTCAATTGCAGGTTTCTGTTCTCCTGCGCCACGAATTCATGGATCTTCCTATCCAATCAGTCTCTGATCTCCTTTTTAGTTGGATTCCAGTGATACGACATCACACATCCCTTATGCAAATTTTGGTCCCAACAACGGAACCATTTGTTGGCTTGAGGGGAACTGACCTAGGTTCAGTGTTAATTAGCCAAACAAATCCCTACACTACTAGCCCTTTCAGCATCAGCCCGCGGATCGCGGATCGAAGTCTCACCCAAAGCAATATTGGGGGATGCTGGAACCAAGTTTCTACACCCTGAGATGGTTGTGATGTCGTTTGATTCCCTCTATTCCTACCTTTACACAGGTCACCTCGCTCTAGGGCTTGCAAGACGAACCGTTTATGTTGTCCATTAATACTTCCGTGAAAGGGTATGATCGACCTTCACGTAGCCCTAGCCTACTGCTCAGGTACTTTCATGCTGCTATGGCAGCATGTCATGCAAATTCCCAAATTACTCTAAGTGACTTTCTTATCTTATCCAATCATTATAGTTATCACCACGTAAACAGATAATCGTAATTGTGTTCAATTATTCAATGTAATTACATTCATTCACGCATCACATAAGCATAATAAAGGAAATTCATACATAACATATCAAGATGCAATAACAAAACAAAGACACAAGAATTGCAGAATATATTTCTTTATTAGTAGCTTCCAAGTTTTTACAACTCTGTCCACCTTGCGCACACAGCTGCAGGGGTCCACGCACTCAGCTGCGAACTTCTAGCCTAGGCCTCTACGCACTTAGTTGCAGAACCTCTACCTACACTACAACCCAATACTTAGACTTCTTACTTCAGAGCTACAACTCTCTTACCGTGGTATCTCCTTAAAACTACTTAGAGCTTAGCTCTTTGTATATAATCCCATGGTCTGCAGACCATGGGTAGATCTCTTACAGCTGACTTTAGTTTACAAAACTAAGGGTGGACTACCCTTTATGACACATAATACCTTCGTGCTCTGTGACCACAAAAAGTGAAGTCTTTACATTTTTATTACAAAATTTGACTCAAACATGGGCTTTTAGCCCCAAAACTGCCCTTGGGGATCCCACTCCCAATGGAGACTCATGTGTGAAGACACAAGCGAGTGTTGTACAATCTCAAACAAGCACCTTGTGCTTGGTACACTAGGAACAATAGTCATCTCACTGATTTGGCCTTCACCAAAAGTGAATTGGATGAAAACCTCTACCACATTTTGGTAGAAGATAAATTGTTGATTATTGTATTATATGTTGATGATTGATTTTAATTGGTGATGAACAATTGATCATACCTTGCAAGGGAGACCTTGTGTTAGAAAATTATATATTACGGAGCAATGGAACACATAAAATATTGCAGAAATATAAACACATAAAACAAGAGAGACACAGATATACGTGGTTCACCTAGTTTGGGCTACGTCCACCCCGAACAGCTAGTCCTTCCTTTCTATTATCCAACAAAATGAAGAGATACAACCTACAGCAGATCTATTGTAATATCCTCTATTCTCTCACAGTCTCACATCTTTGTTTCTCGCTCAAAGAGTACACATCTATTACACAACCTCAAATACAATGCCCTCATACAAAGAGAGGGGTCACCTTTTAGGGAAAAAAACCCAAAACTAAACATAAGTTCTACCGTCAGATCATTTGCCTAACGAATAGCCCAGATTGACTAGAAATTACTATACTTTTACAAGGCAATTTTACATCTGTTTTTAGCTTAGAGGGCGCTGCCCCCGAAACCCACACTAGGGGACCGCTGGCCCCCAGACCCCCCAGCCGGGGGCGATCAGCCCCCCTGAACCCCTGTGGGGGGGACAAGCCGCCCCCCCCCCGCACCCTCCTCGCATGGAGGGGTGTACAAACTTCCTGGGGAATACATCCGGCTGAAACAAAGACCTCTAAACAATCATGCTCCACACCTAACAATCTCCCACTTGGAGAATGACTGTAGCAACTCCATCGCTGCTTCATTTGCTGGACAATGACTCCTCTTTGGACCCGGCTATTTTGCATCTTCATCGTCATCCTTGAAGACCAATTGAAACTGAGTAGATTCTCAGTTTCTCCCTGGTTACAACTTTTGTTAGCATATCTGCAGGATTTTGGCTAGTGTGTACCTTTTCCAGCTTCAACTCTCCATCTTCCAACACTAATCGTATGAAATGGTACTTGAGCTGTATGTGTTTAGTCCTAGAATGAAATGTTGAGTTCTTTGCAAGATGAATGGCACTTTGGCTATCACTGTATAACGTGCCCATATCATGCTCCTTAGGAAATTCACCCATAAACCTTTGTAACCAAATCATTTCTTTACTAGCCTCTGTAGCAACAACATACTCTGCTTCTGTTGTTCAAAGTGAAATAGCACTTTGGATTTTTGAAACCCAATTGACAGTTTTTCTACCTACAGTAAATACATATCCTGTAGTGCTCCTCCTATTACCTCTGTCACCTGCCATGCTTGCATCAACATATCCTTGTAGAGAAATGTTTGAACCACCAAAGCATAATGCTTGATTTGTGGTACCTTTCAAATATCTAAGAATCCATTTCATTTCCATCCAATGTTCCTTTCCTGGATTGTTCATGTCCCTGCTTATAACTCCCAGTGCATGTGCAATATCAAGCCTTGTGCAGACCATTGCATACATTAAGCTTCCAACTGTTGATGCATATGGAACTTTAGACATATAATCCATGTCTTCTTGGGTCTTTGGGCACATTTCCTTACTAAGTTTGAAATGGCTAGAAAAAGGTGTACTAACTGGTTTTGCATTGTGCATGTTAAATCTTTTCAGCACCTTTTGTATGTACTCATTCTGAGACAACGTTAATTTACAATTTTTCCTGTCTCTAGTTATTCTCATACCAAGGATTTGTTTTGCAGCTCCCAAATCCTTCATTGCAAATGAATTTGCCAATTTTCTTTTGAGCACATTTACTTCATGCATGTTATACCCTGCAACAAGCATGTCATATACGTACAATAACAATATAATGTAGCTACCATCATTTTGATTTTTTAGATAAACGCAATGATCAGAGTGACATATAGTATAACATTGTTCAGGCATAAACTTGTCAAATTTTAGATATCACTGCCTTGGAGCCTATTTTAAGAAATACAAGATTTACTTCAACCTGCACACTAGTTTCTCCTTCCCTTTCACTTCATATCCTTGTGGTTGCTACATATATATCTCTTCCTCCAAATCCCCATGGAGAAAGGCTATCTTTACATCTAACTGCTCAAGATGCAAATCT
>APFE031282409.1:0-39579 GCA_000404065.3 Pinus taeda | reverse complement strand
CATCTTCATATTAAATAACTATTTCATAAGAAATACCTTGTTTGAGGCCAAGGGTTTTTCATATAGTTTCTCCAACACCTTAATCAAACCCTCTGTCATTGTTTCCTTCAAAATGTTGAAGGCGACCGACGCTGCGAGGCACAACCGTACTGTTCCAAGTGCCTTTCTATCGAGAAGGTTCCATTCTTCATCTGTCATACCTGTCGGCATCTTTGTTTTTCTGCCCAATGGTAGGTACAAATCTTTTTGATACAGATAATTTTCCATCTGCGTCTTCCACAACGAGAAGTTTTGGCTGTTAAATTTCTCGACCCTAAACTTACCATCTTCCACCATTGCTCCCACTTGAACCAAGAACCCTTCTTTCTTGTGAGTTTATCACCAAATAGACCTTCAGCTCTGATACCAGTTGTTAGAAAATTATATATTACGGAGCAATGGAACACATAAAATATTGCAGAAATATAAACATAGAAGACGCATAAAACAAGAGAGACACAGTTATACGTGGTTCACCTAGTTTAGACTACGTCAACCCCAAACAACTAGTCCTTCCTTTCTATTATCTAGCAAAATGAAGAGATACAACATAGAGCAGATCCGCTGTAATATCCTTTGTTCTCTCACAGTCTCACATCTTTGTTTCTCACTCAGAGAATACACATCTATTACACAGCCTCAAATATAATTCCCTCATACAAAGAGAGGGGTTTCCTTATAGGGCAAAAAACCCTAAACTAAATGTAAGTTCTACCGTCAGATCATCCGCCTAATGAACAGCCTAGACTAACTAGAAATTACTATACTTTTACAAGGCAATTTTACATCTGTTTTTAGCTTCGGGGGTGCTTCCCCCGAAACCCCCGCTGGGGGACCACTCGCTTACGGACCCCCAGCCCGGGGGGATCGACCCCCCCGAACCCCCACGGGGGGGACAAGTCCCCCCTGCATCGAGGGGTGTACAAACTTCCTGGGGTATACATCTAGCTAAAACAAAGACATCTGAACAATCATGCTCCACACCCAACATCTGGCAAGAGAATTTTAAATGAAGGACATGGGTCTCAAGCAATACTTCCTTGGGTTGGAATTATGGCAAGGTGATGAGAAACTATTTGTCTCTCAAGGAAAGTATGCAAATGAGATACTACATAGGTTTTCCATGGATTGTTGCAAACCCATGGAGACATCTCTAGTGACCTACTGGAGGAAGGAGGATGCCACTTCAAGTGAAGAAGTGGGTGCCACCATTTATTGGTAGCTAGTGGGTTCACTAATGTATCTTGTAAACACACTAATAGATATGTATTATGCATTCAATTAGTTGAGCCAAGCTATGGTTATGCCAACTAGATTATTTTGGAGGGTAGATAAGAATTTTCTACTGTACACTAGAGGAACTACCTAGTTTGGACTATGGTACAGACAGGCAAAGGGATTGAAGTTGTGTGGAATCATAGATGCATATTGGATGGGGGTTCCATCAGATTAAAAGAGTACATTAGGTGGAATTTTCAGTGTTGGGTCCATAGCAGTTTCCTGGTACAACGGGAAGCAAATATCTGTGGCGCTCATCTTGGCAGAAGCAGAATACATGGCTGCAAGTCAAGCATCATATGAGGTGATCTAGAGGAGAAAGATAAGTGTTGGATTGTTTTTTTAGATGATGGATCCAACTGTGATCTACTATGATAATAAAATTTCCATCAAGTTCTCTGAGAATCTTGTTTTTTACAATCGATCCAAGCATATAAATATGTGGTATAACCATTTACATTACTATGTGCAAACGTGGATAATGTTGTTGCAGTACATTCCGACATAGGAACAAGATGCTGACATTTTAACAAAGGCCATGTCAAGAGGGAAGTTCGGATTCCATGTGTGTAGGATAGGGGTGGTTTATAATCCCCTTGTTGCTGAAAGGGAGCATTGAAAAAAGCATCAAGAAATAATCAATTTGATTTTTCCTTGATTAAAGTGAGAAAATTCAAATTTCCACATTAGCAGACAACTTGGATGATGTTAAGTTGTGTGACATGGCTTGTGTCACCCAGTTTATTCAGTAAATTTAAGTTGGAATAGTTAGAGTTTAGTTCAACATGTGTGATTACTAATTTGTAGCAATCAAGGTCAGTGATCTCAAGTTGCTTTCAATTAAACTAGTTCCAACTTTTGGAGGAACTAGTGGAAGGTCAGTTAAGCAATGACACTTCAGTCAAACTCATTGAACATCTAGTTAACTGATCAATCGGCCCAAAATGGATAGTGCATGCAAAGAATTCAAGTTCCCCAGTTGTGGTGGAGATTCCAAGGTAGTGTAACATTAGTTGTAGACTATTCTTGAGTGTATAGGTGTTGCATGCAGTCAAATGATCATCCTAACGGAATTATGCAATCAATTTGAGGAATTTCCCAAATAATAGGGGCCTAATTTCTAAAGGAACATCACAAGGAAATAGGAGCTAAAGCAGAGGGAAAATTTGACTAAGTCTGGGTCAAAGCTTCTTAGTGAGTAGAGAGATAGGTTATGCACTTGTAGGTTGTGCTTAGTTGAGTAAAGTAATTGTAATACATCATTATTCATCAGATTAATGAAAGCAGACATTGGGGTTTTTAGTAGTTTTAGTTCCCCAAGAAAAATAATATTTGCATGTGTGTGATTTCTTATTTCATGTCTGATATTTTTGTTCTAAATTGTGAATTAATGTATGTAGAGTAGTAGAGTATGTTTATGTCTTGGGGTTTTGATTAAAAATTCATAAACAGTTGCAAATATACATCATAATTTCTACATCTTTAATGGAAAAAGTCAAGTTCACATCATTTAGAAGCAAAATTGGGTGAGCGCTATGTTTCAAAATAATAGGTAGTCAAAGACAAACTACAGATGGTGAGAAGTATCCTCCCCTCATTTTATCATCCAAAATTGGAAAATCAAACATCAACCCACTTTATGATCCATTATTTATTTCATTGGTAATTACAAATTGGATATTCATAACTACATGTTAAATTCAAAATATGTCATGAATGTGATGACTCCCTAGGTGGGAAAGAAAATGGGTTTGAGAACATCAAGGCCTTCTAGGAATGTACATGCATTAGAGTCCCGTGAGATTCCAACAATGGGCTTAATTAAAGATCTCCAAGTTCACCTAGTATCACATTCAAACGTGTTCATTAGTATGGACATAGTGTTCATTGATGTCCCAACCATTCCAGAAATGATTTTATCTTGAATATGGTCTAAAGATGTGGGAAACAATGTCCAAATGGGCTTATCAAATGCCACCATTCCCACTACTTTAGGTGAGACGGTCACCCTTTATAGAGAGAAATACTAGCAACATCTTGTGGATGATCTAACAAATCCAAATAACAATTTCACCTATCTAGAAGGAGACATTGGATCATATAATGTGCTCACAATCTAGGAATCAATTAGGACATATACAAAACTTGTGGAAGGTAATTATTTTGACTTTCCCCTAACAAATAATCTCTTTATTTTTCTTTTAAATTAGAATTTGAAGCAACCAATAACGTTATCGAATATGGTGCATTGTTGCTTGGTTTAAATATTGTAAAAGATATAGGGATTAAATTGCTAAAGATGGTAGGATATTTTGACCTTCTTGTTTTCCAAGTGAAAGGAATTCATCCTTTCAAGAATGAGAAGCTAAAATGATACAAGTAGGTGGTGATCCTAGCTATGGAATCATTTGAGGCCATAGGCCTTGTAGTGGTTCCAAGATGTATGAATAACACTGCAAATTCCTTGGTCGTGTTAGCTTCACTATTCAAACCATAACTAAATTTGGAGAAGAGTGGAAGGATAAAGCTCGTATATAGACCATTTATACCAAATAATGTTGAAAACAATAAATTTTTTGATGATGATGCAAAAATAGTTTGTTTTATGCATTATTTCTAGGAAATTGCAGAGAATAACATAGAGTGGAGGAAAGAAGACTAAGTATAAAAACTACCAACCAATAAGATTTGTTAAAATGTGCAACTAGGGCCAAATTCCACTTTTGACAGTTCATTTGATGGAGATAATTATTTCATTGAATTCCTCTTTTTGATAGGACCAAAATTGACATAAGGTTGACTAAAATCGGACAAGGAGAAATATGTTTCTGAAGTGAATCCCACACATATGCAAATTATCAAGGTTGGCCACACCGTCATGAAGCACAAGAGACATATCTTTTGACCCACATTGACTCATATAAATAAGAGTGACCTCAAGCCTCATTTGGCATCATCACAGCTCAACATATCTTCTTTCTCCTAATTTGATTGGGTCGTACAAATCACAGGTAGCCTATTTCTCTCACACGTGCATATTTTAGGAGGAAGTTTGACTGGGCGTTGATATTTTTCTTTAGTTGAGTTTTACCAACGTTGACTGAGGCTCCTTTGACCTATTTTGACTACGATTTTTGGAGGAATAATTCTATTTTGGCAGGTCGCATTGACTGGCACAGAAATTGAGGATTTCTGGCCAATTTTACATGCGTTGGTTGTAGGCCTATTGGACCACAGGGTTGAATTCAAGTTGACCGAATTTGAATGCTGATTTGTTAACTATTTTGGGCTAACTTTGATAGTAAGGAAGGCCGAATTTGATTGGGTTTGACCGAGCTCCAAGTGTATTGTTTGTTTTGTTGTTGATTATCGTTGACTTTCTAATTAGGGTTGTTCAACTATTGTTGACTAGAAGTAGAATATTGTTATTTTGACAAGAGTGTTTTGGGTGGTATTTTGGATCATATTTTGTTAAGTCAACTTTGACTTTGACTTCATCATTGTAAATTATTGGACTCTCTCTCGTTGAACATTTGATATTCATAATAAGAAGAATTGATGAAGGGTTTTCGCCATATTGGTGTTCTCTTATCTTGGCTTGTCTTCTGAATTTTACTATTTATGTTCTATCTACAGTTATTGCCAATGTGAATTAATGGTTTATGTTATTTCCATTGGAAACTAAATTGGAATTGACATTGGGCTTATAAAAGAACATTGAAGTAATTGTTGCAATAATAGAACATACCATTGTTATCTTAAATTAACATGGTATCAGAGCCTAGGTGAGGACAAACCCAAGCAAGAGAGAGAAACTCAATCACTAAGATATATGTTGGAAAAAAGAATATTTGACAAGTCTATGTGGCCTCTGCATCTTACTTCAAGACCGAGGACAAGCTTAATGAAAAATATGACTATCATGCATGTAATATGACTTTGGAGGAGCATGAATTATTGGACTATGTGTAGGGAAAAGTGGTTGAGCGTCCTTCAAATGCACTTATTGTTGCGAGGAAAAAGTAAAGGAAAGATGATGTCAAATCTAAGAAAATTATATTTGAATCCATTCAAAATAATTTTGTTTCTATATTTCTGATTTGGGAACTTCTAAGAAATGTATGATAAGTTGGTTGGGATGTTCAAAGTGAACAATGCAAAGAAAATCATCTTTCTAAAAAATAAGTTGAAGGATATTGAGATGAATAAAGGTGAGTCTATCCAATCCTACTTCATGAGAATAAATCAAATCAAGGACTTACTATCTATTGGAGAAGTTATTTCTTACATCGAGCTCACTCTCATTGCTCTTGGAGGTATTCCAAGACCATGGGATGTATTTGTCACCACAATTCTCAGCAATGGAAAGATACTTGGTTTCGATGAGTTATTGGCTAGATGCACTCATGACGAGACAAGGATGATGGAGAGAGATAAATCCAAAAATGGAAATGAACCTATTGTTTTTTTTTCACATGAGAAGAAGAAGAATGATGATGATCCAAGGAGGTAGGGTCAATGATCTAGGAAGGGATTCTAAGGAATATGCTACAATTGTAACAAGTTCAACCACTGTGCTAGAGAGTGCCCTCACCAGAAGAATCCTCCAAGGGATGATGAAAACAATAATAGCAATTACAAAACCAATGGAAATGAAAGGAACAACAGGTATAACAAAAAAGGAAAGAAGAATGCTTCAGCTACTCGATATGGAAATAGTCGACCTCCCAAAAGGACAAGTGTTAAAAATAGCAACAAGAAATTCCAATTTAATTTGTCCTTGAATTAAATTGTGAATTAAAATTGTAATTATTTTCTCATAGCAACTTGTAATAGTTAACAAAGTTAATTTGACTTAGTTAGCTTAGGAAATTCAAGTTAGAAGTCTATCTAGAGTCATGTATAGTGATCCCTAAATTTTGGGGGCCTACGTTGAGTTTTTTGGAGTTGTAATTAGATAACTCAGTCTAACTGAGTTATAATTAGTTAAACTAGTTCTAACTGTTGGAGGAAATAGTAGAGGTCTAGTAGTGGATTAGTACACCAGTGCATCAACTAGTACCACACCAGTTAACTAAATATTGACTCACAAATAATTCATGCATGTCAGTTCAGAGGAAGACCCATGTTGGGCCTCCTTTTTGATGTCTTTAATACCCTCTATTGTCCTCTATTTTTTACCTCTTTACCTCGAAATATACTCACCATTTTCCTACCTTCTTCAAAAACATGACTTTTAGCCTCCTCGGGTATATATGAGGTAATTTATATTTAAAGCTTGATTTTTGTTTTCCTGTAGTAGAAATAGAATTATTTGATTTCTTACACTCTCTGATTAATTGGATTAGCTCACATAGATGTGCTCCTACTCATCTGGTACCAGTGCGTTGATCTGGTACTCTTGCTCCTATTCATGGTACCAGTATAGTGATCTAGTACCCGTGCTCCTACTCGTCTAGTACCAACATTAGAAATTTTGTACTCGGGTTCTCATTTGGTACATGTGTTCTAGCACCTATATGATTCTAGTACTCGTGTTCCAGCATATGCATGATTCTGGTACCTATTGTTCCAGCACCTATGTGATTCCGATACCAGACCCTATCTTCCAGCATTGGTGATTGAGCGAACGGCATTCAATGAGACTAAGGGAACTAATGGTCAACACATTACTTTTTAGGGAAAGTCAAAATATGCTTCATCACTCATGCATTGTGTGTCATGAGGATGAAGCCAAATATGTAAAGAAATTAAACTGTGTATTTTTTTGTAATGATTTGATCTTATCTTTTAACATTGAATGTAACAGTCATTCTTCTATAAGAGAAGGCTAGTAGATGATATGAGTTAGTTAGTCAATCAGCGAGCTAGAGCTAGTAAGAGTTAGACAGTGAGTAAGACAAAGTTTTAACTTTACTATTATGTTGGAGATTTGATTTTGTAATCTTTCTTTGAGATCAATAATATGAGTAGAAATTGATGAATTCGATGTGTCAGTGAATTCTTTAGCTCTGTAATTTCTTTAATCTTTCCTTGGTATCTCGGCAAGGGCCCACCAAAGCCATCAAGGCAAGTTCTTATTTTAGTTATTATATAGTTTAGAAGTGTTTTAGAGTTTGATGCAATTCCAGTCTTGTTTTATGCAAGCAATTTTTGAGTGACAATTCCTTATTTTTTGTGAATGCAAATTGTATTTTCTTAAGCTACATATTTAATTGTTGATTTCTATCTTGAAGAACGGGAAGGCCAAGATTAGAGATCTCACCATTCACCTACAAGTGCTGATATTGAAGACTCTTCTCATACATTTCTTGTAATAGAATATAGAGTTGTATTTGGAACTCGTTATGGTTTCCTTGTTTAATGTTTGAATGCAGTGAATTGATTCTAGTATAGTGATTAAGATAAATTGATACAAGAAACGGAGTCAATTCCATCTTTCCATTTCATGAGCCTATAAATGAATAAACTTGTTACCCGATAAAAACATTTAGTTTACAGTTTTTTCAAGTTTTGTTTATGAGTTTTTCCTCTTTAATTGTGTGATGAAGTTAGATTAAAGTTTGTAGAATGAAGCGTTAGTTTTGAAGTACTCCCTATCTAGACTATATTCAGCAGACATAGGAACTTATCTATTATCAGCACATATAGTGTATCAAATCTATTGATTATGAATCCCTGGTTGATAATTTAATATTGTGACAATATATCATTCATATAATTGCCCCAACATTTTTGGCACCGATTCCGGGGAGCTGTAAACAATAATAGCTAGTGATTTGTTTTATTTTATGGCTTTTGATTGATATTGGGGATGACCTAAGGGTGGAGAGAAGACGGTAAGACATGAGTGAAAATCCACGCATCCACTATGGTAGGGTTGCTCCAAAGTCTGGTTGTCTCTAATTGATTCTCTAGTTTCTTTTTCATATGCATAGAATTAAAGGGAGGATCTAAAGCTTCATTTTTCTTTGCAAGTGTGTTTTCCTTTAGATTGATTCATCGAAAGAAGAGAAACCTAAATTGTGTGAACATATAACTTGGTGACAGCAAGATCCTAGTAGCATGGTGGCGCTTCAATGATTGGTTTGCTTTCATTTGTTTTAAGTGTGTTTTATTCTTATTTATTTAGGATTTTTAATAAGAACTACGTACACTAATCCATGTGAATGATATGGATTAGAAACAAGAAATTAAGTATTCAATTATGATGAAGAGTTTGCAATAAGTCTCTCAAAGTCTAGCAGCAGCTGGCATATCTACTTCTCAGGAAGAACAAATCTTGACAGCAGTCAAGAATTTATCTACCTCTCCAGAAGTGATAGAAGAACAACAAATCTATGAATCACAAGAAGATATCCACCCTTGCAATATTGGCAAAGAAACTAAATAATCATGGACCACATCCAATGGAGAGAAACCATTAGAACCTAAGATTGAAGAATTTTCGACATGCCTATCTACATTACCTCTAAGCACATAAGAGGATAATCATCTAAAGCTAGAAGATCTGCATGGCACAGTAAAGGAGGATATGCTAAATGAGCCAAATAAGGAGGTAAACAAAAAGCATTTTGATTTTGTTGAAAGTTGGTTTCAAGAAATTGTAAGGCCATATCACTCCTTCATTATTCGTTACTTCTTAATGTCGTCATTAAAACAATTGGTTCTTCATGCTTAGGTATGCATTGAATATCATATTCTAAACTTGAGTATGAATGCATTTTTATACTTCTTACTGATGAGCCCCATAAATGGGTAATTATATGGGCTCATTTTGCCTCCTAACATAGTTTAATCAACCATTCTCTTAGCTTATTGCATGTTTTTTTATTATATTTATGCTTATGGAGTGAGTTGGGTTGGTTATGTTGCCCTGGAGTCTAATATGTGTTTAATGCAAATTTTTGTTGAATTTTGAAGACAAAGTTAAAGATTTAATGGACAATTGGCAGCAATAATTCGAAGTGGACAAAGGAGAGGATTTATAGGAGGGTATCCCCCTCATTTATGACTCCCCACTTCGAATTCTCCTTCATGCAGCTCAAAGCATAGACAACCAAATCAATGCACTAGGAGGCAATCGAGCAAGTGGAGGATAACTTATGTTTATCTCGAGTTTTTGGAGCCAAGCCTCCCTGAATTTAAAGAATTTGTTGGAAGCTTCAGTTGTATAAGTAGAAAGGCCTAGGGCCTCATTAGGAAGTTAGTCAAATTTTCAAATTTTTGTTGCAGCTTTTCTCTGCTCAACTTCGAGCTCACTTTTGTTGACAGTTTCATGTAATCCTTTTATTATTTTGATAATAAAGATGAGATCCTTTTTGAGCTAGCACTGAGTTACCTCAGAGGGTCGAAGCTCTTGGGTTAGGGCCCAATCCAAGTAGCCAAGCTCCTCTTGTTTGTATTTCTATGCTTTGTTTCAGTTTATGAATTAGTTGTTGTTAAATGAATTTCTTTCTTGGTTAAGAATCGGTTGCTTTTGGTGATTTAGAAGGTTGTTTCCATTTGAGTTTTCCATAGCAGGTTGAACAATGTTAGAAATAAGATATAAAAGGCAATCAATAGAGCCTTGGCCTCCTTTCCTCCCTTTGGGACAATGAACTGAGGCCAGGACCCTCTTGCTGCCACAAAAACACAAATTTTCCTTCTCCATAGGATTTCTAGTGTTGCAGTTTGTTAGAAGGTTAATTCTTTGCTTTAGATCTCTTCCACCATACTCATTTTTGTCTTGCAATAATTTTCCTTCCACGCTTTCTCTCATTATAGCATTGTTCAGCATTTCTTTCCATAGCTCATAATCTAGATTAGCTTGATGCAAAATTCTGTTTTTTTGATGTACTTAGTTTCCTTGCTTGCTTAACCTCCTTGTTTGATTTTTAGGTCCTTTTGCAGCAAATCTCTTCTCACTACAAGTTAGCCTACCATCCATCACATTCTCTCCCTGATCTATGCACTACAGGTCGCCCAAAGTTCACCTCAAATCTGCCTTAGTTTTCTGCATTTTTCCATAGGATTTCTTCCTCTCTCCCGACCATCTTTTCCTCTCCTAGCAATCCTTGGTGACCCCTAGGTAGCTACCCTTTCCACCCACTCTCACACCTTAAAAACCTCCAAAACTGCTCTTGGCATCCTCCTTTAGACCTCCTGTAGACCTCCTATAGATCCCCTGCAACCTCTTGTAGATTTTCCTGTAGGCTTCTTTTTGAAGTCCGGTTGTAGGAAAGGCCTCTAGAAGACTACCTGAGACCTCCTAGGACCCATTCACACCATCCTACATCTTCTCAAGTCACAAAACTACCCTCCATCACCACCTAATCGTTGTCACATTCACAATCAAATAAATTACATGCATGACAATTTCACATAAAAATCCAAAAAGATGTTTTTTGCTCATTCACTTCTAGAACTAGCTTGAGTAGATGTTGTTTACTTCCTGAGTAGGTAATGGCATTCATTTCATGGTTTTTCATCTCTCTTTCTGCAAAAGTAGGATTAGTTGGTTAGGTAGGGTTTGCTAGGTTTACTTTACATACCAATCTTCTTTTTCTTTCTGCAAGTAGAGTAGCCTTTGTAGAGTAAGATTTTCTTTCTTTCATCACATATAGAGCTTCTTATGGAATCCATAGAAGTTGGCTTGAGCTCCTAGTGATCTTGCGCTAGCTGACCAAGTGATAGCCTACAGTAAGAACTAGTACTTGTGCATACAGCACCATCGCTTCCAAGTTTGTTATGAACTACCGGGTTGATAAAAGTAAAGTAGGAAGCCCAGAAGTTGCAGCATTATTGCTGCAATACTGGTGCTCACCAACCTTTTGGCACCATTGCCAGGGAAGCGTCAGAGTATTTTGTGATCACTGCTTTCTTCTATTTTATATCACAACATTTTCCTAAGTAGTTTATTTCAGAAAAAGTAGAGTAGTTGTTTCTTTCAGTTTCTACATTTTCCTGCTTCCATTTCAATTCTGCAAATTTCATTTTAGCAAAAATAGAATAGTTGTTTCTTTCAGTTTCTACATTTCCTTGCTTTCATTTTCAATTCTGCAATTTCCATTTCAGCAAAAGTATATTAGTCATTTCCTTGCTTTCAGTTCTACATTTTATTTGCTTTCCTTTACAGTTCTACAATTTAATTTCAACAAGTTCATTTCAGTTAGTTGCAATTTCTTTGTTCAATCAATTTCAGTTTTGCAGGTATAAGCGGTGAAAAAATAAAACCAAAAAGATTTCCTTTCATGCCTCATAGGAGAAAATATAATTCAGGAAAATTCTTGCCCAACACCCCCACTACATCACATAGCCAACCTTCTCTCTTCTTTGGTGGCAGTGATCAAGAAGAACCTTTAGGTGAACAATCAAAGATATTTGAAGAACATATAGGGGAAGAAGAAGAAGAAAACATCCCTCCTGAGACAATGGTTGAAAACAGAAATGCTAGGGGGAATGAAGAAAGAATAGAGGGTACTTTTCCCATCCAGAAGACCAATTGGGACACCAAAATGAAGAATATAAGTCCCTCAGCCCTACCTCACTTCCATGGTTTGACCACAAAATATCTTAATGCCTTCTTGTTTGAGTTTGTTGTCATCTACCGAACCTATGACTATGCAGAAGATGAGAAAAATTTTAAACTATTCCCTTCTACTCTCAAGGATGCAGCATTGCGTTGTTTCATGGAGTTACCTAGCAATAGCATCACAACTTGCGCTCAAATGCAGCAGGCCTTTAACAACAAATACCGAGACTACTGTAGGTCAAAGTATACAAAGGAAGAAATCTTCCAAATGACCATAGGAAGTGATGAATCCTTGGAAGATTATGAAGAGAGGTTCTAGCTCAGTTACAAAAGGGCCAGGTGCACACTTGACCCCGAATCTCTGAAGTTGGTCCTGCTCAGGGGAATTCCGAAAGACCTTATAGACACCCTCCATTTACTGGCTGGGGGAGACCATCTACCAACTACCTTATGAGGACATAAAGATTGTCTTTATAAACCATTCTAGAGTAGCCAGAAAGAGAGGTAGGGGAGTCAACCCATAGCCAGTACCTCCTCATACAATTCATCCATCAAAGGTGAACTTGGAAACATGCTGGAAGACTTCAAGAGTGAGATCTTGCAGACTCTTGCCATGCAAATGGATACCTTGCATATCAAAAGGAAACAAGAGGAAGCAGAGAGGGCTTTGGCCATTTTTTGTCCTAGGTGCACCAAGAGGAGAACGAATGCCCATTGAACTCTATAGAGGTTTGTTCAGTCTATGAAGAAGATCATTCTACAAACAAGTGCCCTTCCTTGCCCAGACTTAAAGCTGTATACCAAGGGACCGAAGGAGCCACTGAATCACTCTATTTCATGAACCAAAGGAGACCGCATGGACCCACACCATACTAGCAAGGGATGCAAGGGACATCTGAGGCATACTACAACCCCAACCAAGTCACTTCCATACCTTCTTGGGGCCCTCCTGTTCATCCTTCCTAGTCCACGCCTCCTCTTTGGTCCTTTCCATCTCAATACCATGCCCAACCAGCTGCTCATTCATTCCAATCCTATGCTTAGCCACAGCCTCAGTGGAGTGCATCTCATCAGGGGTGGCGGCCCCAGTGCAACTCTCCTCCCACTCTCTAGCCTCCACCACCTACTCAACCACAACCATTGCCTCCTACTCCATCAAGGCAACTCCAAACACCTACCCAGATGAACCTGAACCCGAACAACAAACAGGCTCAACAAGTATATAGTGGGTGTTAGGCCCCTATACTGCTAGTGTAACCCCTTATTATTATTAGTACAACCCACTTATTATATTGATGTACCTGTTATCACAAAATCAGTACTGATGGCTGCTAATCAGTTAGACTCTATGTAACTATTTCAGACCAGACTCTTGGCTAAGGATTAGCCTCCCTAACCTGAGAGGGCTCTCTCAAAATAAACTACTGATTTATCATTAACACAAAGAGGGCTAACTCTTGAAATGAAAACTTAATAAACATGCTGGTTGGACAGACAACATAACATTTCTTCCATTGGGCTCATGGAGTCAAACACCTTTTCAGTAAACTATCAAATACTCATTCATGGAAGTCAAGGCATGTAATGTTTAAACACTCAAAACATTTCTCAAAGAACCTCAACTCATAAGTATACACAGGAAGTCTGAGCACTAGGTGAATTCAGAGTGATTGTATACCTATAGAGCTGTAAAAACATTTCTCAAAAGAACCCCAACTCATAAATATGCACAGGAAGTTTGAGCACTAGGTGAATTCAGAGTGATTGCATATCTATAGAGCTGTAAAATATGAAGGATAAGACAAAACCACATACATCTTGGGCGTTTGAACAAAGTATGAATCTTGAGAAGAAAAAGTAGTCTTTATATTACTGTAAAAAGTCTTTTATACAGGCCAATACAAACTCTGTTTTGCATAAAAATCCAACCCTTATTACATCATAGTTTCCTCTATATATAGGAAAACATTCTTAACTACTTTGAGCTTCCTCCTCCAGCATGAGGGGAGCTTGATGACTGACATTAACTACCCTTATCTATCTTAACAGACTCATTAAATCTACTAAGCATTGAACTGTAATTACAAAAGAGTCCTAATCAAACTTAAACTCTAATTTTATTCTCCTCGTATCATGATTCCTTTCTAGATCTTCGACAGCTGTCTCCTTTAGTTCTAGCCGTGATAGCTGAGATAAGGATGAAAGAAACTAGATTAGCCTTGGATGCTGAATGTGCTGATGCTTCATTGATCATAATAATAAACCCCTGTTTTCTCGGTCCTTGTTTCCCACCATCCTTCAAAAGTTAAGCAATATGTTCCCAGCTCTTTAATACTTCAAAATCGATGAGCATCACCATCTTTCCAGATATGCTGGAAGCCTTGTTGATTGAACAGGTGTACAAGCCCACATCCTCGTATGCATCTTCAGCCAAACCCTAACCACCGGTAATAAAGTACCTTTATTAAGGCTATGGCTTAAGACAAAATATTTTACCTTTATGAAGGATGGACACCTGTCATTATTTGAATGGCCCTGATAGCCTTATGTGGTCTCCTTGATGTTCATTAGGCCTTTTCTTCAAAATCTGTTGACCTCATCATAAAACTGTTTATTTTCTTCAAAAAAAACAGCACCTAAAGCAGTTTCGTAGCGCGCTACGAAACTGTTGTTTCTTCAAAAACACAATCTTTAATGAATGTATCAATATTCTCTGTGACTGTAACAGCTCTGCCACTAGTTTCAAAACTCCTAATTTACCTTGATTTTATATGCCGTGCTTACATGCCTTAAAAACAATGAACTTAAGTAAAATAAAGCAAAACTTTGGAGCAGCACCTGACTTTAAAATCTGCAATTTCATTTGGCAGCTAATCTATTTAGAAGTGCTTTTAGTTTTGCAACCTCCTTTTCCATGGCTGTGATTTCAGCTACGGCCCTCTCCATCTCAGCCACTTCTTTTTCGGTTGCCTCCCACTGGTCTTTTGAAGATGTAGTTTTTGCTTCTTGAGAAATGGGGACCTTTTTATTCAAATCTTTCTTGATTTCTTTTGCTTTTTCTGTTCTGGGCAGTTGTTTCTCCATTTCTCTTGCTTGTCTTCTTGTATAGGGTTTTTTTTTCATTTTCTCTGCCTCCTCTATTTTAGGCAGTTGTTCAATTACTTCTGTTCTAGGCACCTTTACAGCTACCTCTTCTCTGTGCACTTGCTCAGCTTCTTTAATTTGCTTCCTTGTGACTGGCCTCCGTGGTTTGAACACAAATTCTTTACCAGGTTCATCAAACCTTAACCTCTTTGAAGCCTTTGATTTTTTAGTGCTCTCTGGTGATGATTGAGTTAAGTCAATATGCATTGACTCACTGTGCACTGATTTAGTTTGCTCAAAATCAATAGCCTCAAGCAAATCATTTAAATTAGCTTTTGATATTGGACTTTCTTCAACAGCTATTGATTTGCCCTTCTATTTGCTTAACTGACTTCTGGTTTTTACTCTTGAGACCTGTTCAACTCCACTTGACCCTGGTGCATTTTTCTTGTGCTTGATTTTCTCTTTTGATGATGATTGAGGTGTCTCTTTGATAACTAATGGCTTTATTGATTCCTTCAATTGGGTCTTGGTCTTCTTCTTGCCTTTTATCTCCTTTCTTAGTTCAGCAAGAGTAGGTTCATCAATTGACCTTTCTCTTTCTCTAACAAACAGTGGGGTGAGGCCTGTCTTACTCTGAAAACTAGCCATAAAAATAAAAGAATCCCAATCCCGACCAATCTTCTGCAAGTTATCTAGCACTAACAATTTTACTAAACCATGGTTAAACAGTGATGTCTCACAGTTATCTTTCCTTAATTGAATCTTATCACACATCTTGTTGAGGCTACGAAACAAGTAGAATGGGATATCTATAAAGGCTTTGCCTGTAAAATGCAGCAACAGCTTAAAATGATAGGAGTAAACCTTGTTATATCTCCCTTCACAGGTTAAATATTTCTGAATACATGTTAGGAGAAGTGCATAGTGTTCTTTTACATAATGTCTTGGCACAGCCTTTGTAAGATCTTCATTTACATAAGGCTCCTTCAGGAACTCCTTGCAGGGGTTCATATCAAATTTGAAATTTTTAAACCACTCCTGCCCTCCTCTCGGAATTTCAGTCACCCTAGCAATAACCTCTGAAGATACTGGGAAATCTAGCATAGCTACTTTAGAACTTAAACCTGTAAAATTTAAGGCAAATGCTTTTGTTACCTCAGCATGCCCACCCTGTAGCTTCTCACAAAATGTCCAGCAATCAGCATCCTGAAAAGCTTGTCTCACACCTTCGTCTCTCAATGCGAGATCCAATCCCATAGGTTTTGTTCTTTGACATCTTCCAGACCGATGCCCCTTCTTCTCCATTTCGCTTTGAAATTCTTTGTGCAGAGAAACACTACCAGCTTCAACTCCAAATGCGAATTCAAACTTTTGAACGCCGGCTCGCTTGCAATCAGGTTCCTTTTAAAGAATGAACTCGGGCTCCTCCACAACTTAACAGTCTTATCATACAGACGGACCAATTCATGCAACATTAACAAACATCATAACACTACCAGCATTACAAACCATTTGAATGATTTTATGTGCGTGGTTATGAACCTATTGGTGGAATGATGGCTTATACTTGCTTGAAAAGGACGCCATTCTGACAATAAACGAACGAACATACTGACTCATCCCCCAGACATGACATTCTAAGAATCAGTGCTGCTTAAATCCCCGAATCCGCGATTTCATAGCACAGACAGTTATAAGTTAACAATATGGGCTATGAAATGGCTGGTTACTGACACACTGTGAAAGAACTAAAACATCATTGCACTGCAAAATCAGCCAATAAAATTGCGCTGCAAAAATGCGAAAAGGACTAGTGACGTGTATAAGATAAGACATATCTTATACAATCATGATGGAGGATGACTAACGGTTTTTGAAAATGATTCATATGAATATCTTTATAAAACACGATCCCTAAGTAACAAACATAGGGCAACAACTATTAGACACCTATTTTTGGACAACAAAAATTTTATGGACAAGATTATGTACATATCACTGCAGTTCTAGGTGATAACAGTACCCATGTAGTGCCCATATTGTTACTATTGTGCCCCATAGAAGCCCACTATTGTTATTATTGTGCCCTTACATTATTATTGATATGTAGGCTCTGATTATGTTATGACCCCTTAGACTCCTATATATAGAAAGGAGGTCTTTTCATTTGTATCATCCAAGAATTGTTCATTTATGTAATGTAAAGGAGGTTGCCCCCTCGAAGAGGCTGAATTCTAAGGCATTGATCTATCTTTTCTATCTTTTTTGAGCTGGTTTCATAACAATGTACAAAAGTTGAACCTGTCTTCCTTCAAACTTTCAGCCATTTATAGGCTTTTTACAATACTCTCAAACTCTCTGAGGCTCGATATGTCTTAATCTATCCCCTTTGTCTTCTAACTGCTTGATGCCGTAACTAGACAAACATGAGCTGAGAGAGCTCTGTTTCTAACAAACACAGTAATCAAATTTTTGTAATTTCGCTGCGATGTCAGGTGGTTCACTTGTGCCAGCGATGTTCCATGATCATTTCTGTTGGTTTGGTTGCATCGTCCTGTTGTTTTTTCCTTTTTCGGCCGTGCATTTTGTTATTTCAGTTCACTGTCCGACTGCCAAAAACACTGAAAAAGCCAGCAAATTTCCTCCCTGGGTGACTGGTGGGAAGTGGGGTAGGGGGCGGTTGGATGGTGTGGATCGATGGTCGAGATGTTGGTCAAGCGGCAAATATTGATCTGATCGGAGATCGGAGAATGGAGAGCACAGCGGAAAGGAGATGAACCGAGAGTGGACCGACCAATATTTATGAGCACAACTGTATAATTTTTTGAAGTCCGACTTATGGTTCAACTGTGAGTTTTCCCGTGTTTTCCTTTGTATTGCGATAATTGTATGGTACCGGGTTTTTAAAGGCTTATGGAGAAAGCGGAGCAAGAGGAGATGTGGACCATCGGAGCTAAAACAAAGGACATTTTCGTTAAAATAGCAGCATTGCACCTTAGGGCTAACAGTACCTGCCATCCAAAATGATGACATTGGTTCGTAGATATGTGAAATTCGATGAAGAGAAGACCTTGAGATGTTCCCTTGAGAGTGAGCTTCAGTTACATGCAGATGAGGAGCTTTTAGCTCCAAAGGATGAACCTCAGGTGATGTGGAGAAACCACATGCAGAGGAGCATATAATGAAAGAACCCACTCATGTAGAGACTTCCAGAGATGGAAGGAAGCACATTAGAGAGGATGATAGATTGATGCTTGATCTTAGAGATAATGTGGGAGCACCCACATCACAGTGTAGGTAGAGGAGGTCACTAGATCAGTACAATGTCTACATGGCCCTGATGAGCGATAGTGTAGAGGTAGAGCCATCCTCATTTGAGGAAGCAGTGAAACAATAAGTATGGGTTGATGCCATGGTTGAGGAGTATGACTCCATTATCAGAAACAATGTTTGGGAAGTGGTCCCAAGACCAACAGACAAGTCAGTAGTGAGTTCCAGATGGATTTACAAGGTAAAGCAAGCAGCAGATGGGAGTGTGAAAAAACACAAGGCCAAATTTGTGGCTAGAGGGTTCTTTCAAGTGGAGCGAATTGATTACGATGAGACCTTTGCTCAAGTAGCAAGGTACTCTTCAATTCGATCTATTCTATCACTGTCAGCACAGATGGGATGGAAGATACATTAGATGGATGTGAATACAACATTCCTCAATGGTATGAATGATTTGATACCTTTAACAAATAGTTGCATGTGTGCAGGCTTAAGTGAGCGTTGTATGGACTAAAACAAGAACCTCATGCTTGGTACACTAGGATTTATAGCTATTTCACCAGGCTTGGCTTCACCAAAAGTGAAGTAGATGTGAACCTTTACCATATTGCGGTTGAAGGTAAATTGTTGATTATAGTATTATACATTGATGATTTGATTCTAATAGGTGATGAGATGCTGATAAAATCTTGCAAAGAGGATCTTGCAAGATAATTCAAGATGAAGGACCTGGGGCTCATTCATTACTTTCTTGGTACGGAAGTATGACAAGGAGATGAGGAATTGTTTTTCTCTCAGGGAAAGTATTCCAACAAGATACTGAAGAAGTTCCACATGGAGAGAAACAAACCCATGGAGACTCCTTTAACAGGTAATTAGAGGAAGGAAGATGCTACTTCAAGTGAAGTAGTGGAGACTATTATTTATAGACAACTCATGGGTTCACTTATGGATTTGGTGAACACATGACTGAACATGTGTTTCACAGTTAACCAACTTAGTCAAGCCATGGTTAAACCAACCAAACTCTATTGGAAGGCAACTAAACATGTGTTGAGATACCTCAGAGGCACCACTCAGTTTGGTCTTTGGCATAGACAGACAAAGGAAGTGAAGCTTCAAGGAGTCATAGATGCAGATTGGGCTGGGAGTCGATCTGACAGAAATAGCACATCAAGGGGAATCTTCAGTATTGGGTCAACCATAGTTTCCTGGTACAATAGGAAGCAAAGATCAATTGCACTCAGTTCAACATAAGCAGAGTACATGGATGCTAGTCAAGCAACTTGCAAGGATATTTGGATGAGGAAGATCCTTGTTGGGTTATTCGGTCTCAAACTCTCTGAGAATCCAATTTTTTATGGTTGGTCCAAGCATATTGACATCTAGTATCACCATCTATGAGATTGTGTGTAGAGGAGAATCATGTTGTTGGAGTATATTCCTATAGAGGAGTAGGCTGCATATATTTTGACAAAGGAATTGTGAAGATGCAAATTCAAGTTTCACAGAGGTAGGATCAGGGCAGCAGATAATCCCTTTCTTATTGAGAGGGAGTGTTGAAAATGAAACAAGAAAATCCCAATTTAATTTTGTCCTTGAATTAAATTGGGAATAAAATTGTAATTCCACATCTCATGACAACTTGTAATAGTTAAATAGGTTAATTTGACTTAGTTGGCTTAGTTAATTCGAGTTGAGGGTCTAACTAGAGTCATGCAGAGTGTCTCCTACAATTAGGAGCATTCGTTTAGTTTATTTTGAGTTATAATTATTTAATTCAGTTTAACTGAGTTAAAGTCAGTTAAACTAGTTCCAATTGATGGAGGAATTAGTGGGAGGTCTAGTAGTGGGCTACTACCTATGATAGTGGGGTGTTGCCTGTAGTAGTGGGGTGCTGCTTGCGGTAGTGGGGCGCTGCCTACAGTGGTGGGGTGATGCCTGAAGTAAAATTGGGTGTTGCCCGAAGCGCAGTGTGGTACTGCCTACAATGATAAACCAGTAAACAGAAGATTCACTCATAATTAACTCATGCATGTCAGATCAGAGAAAGACCCAGTTGAGATTGTAGTTCAGGGACAATGTACTATCAGTTGTAAAATCATCTAAATTAAACTGATGGTGCATGCAATCAGAGGAATGCCTATGAGGATTGTACAATTCATAATTGAGAAATTTCCAAATTAAATAGAGGCTAATTCCTTGAGGAACAACACAAGGAAATAAGGACTTTGGCAAGCAAGAATTTGACTAAGTATTGGCTTGAGATTGTCTAAGAAGCAATGAGACAGATAGAGATATTGGAGAGGTTTCTTGAGCTTGAGCAAAGAATTATAGTCCTCTCATATTTTCTAATTAATGCAATATACAAATAGCAAGGGTTTTTAGTTGTGGCTTTACCCAAAAAAACATTGTGCTATGTGTGATTGAATTCTTTCTCTTATATGCTTTGTAATTTCATCGGCCATTTATTGTTTCCCCTGATGAGCAGAGTAGATTCAAGTTAATTGTTTTAACATGTTACAATTTGCAGTTTGAATCTAAAAGGAATTTCTATATGAATTGGGCAAAATTCCCTATTGTCCTTGGTAAATTATTCCCTCTTGCTAGCCTAAATGAGATAGTTAGGCAAGCGAGAGTAATACCTCTCCGCTCAAATGATCGAGGACATTACATTACACCACAATGTCTCCTTTTTAGTGATCTTTCCATGCTTATTTATTTATATAGTTTCCCTTCGATACCTCTAATCTCAATTTCCTCTACTTATGAGGAAAATCTTATGAAAATATGTTGAAAGTGAAAGGCAACTATTCCCAATGATTGTAACCATTGGACACCTAATATAACATCATCACCACCCATTTGGATTGCAATCATGGGACTATCCAACAAATACTCCCCAATATTCAAGTTAATATTTTGACACTTCCCTGAACAATCTATAATACCTCCACATGAAATCATTACTTGAAAGTTTGATGTTGGATATACAAAGAAATTAAGAAAAATTTCCAATTTTGAATTTATAAAGTTATGGGTGCTACTTGAATCAATCAATATTATTATCTTTTTATTTTTGATATATCCTTCCACCTGTAGGGTTTGTGGAGAACTAATATTAGCGAATGCATGGCAATATATTGAAGGAGTAATATCTTTTAGCTCTAGATCTTGTGACGGTTCCACTTATTAATATTCTTCATCTTCATAGTCTCTATAGAATAATCTATTCTCATTTAATTTATGCCCCTTCTATACTTGATATCACAAATAAAATGTAGCCCCTTTGTTCATCTTTCATCCATTTGTTGAGGTGTCAACCTTGTCAATTTAGGAGAGGGTGCATGATTTTCTCTGTAGTTATTAGTGACAAATTTTCTAGTAAGCATATTTTTAATTTCAAATTTCTTTGCTAGATTAAAAGCATGCCCTAGAGATTTGGGTTCAAAGAGACACACCTCAAGTTGGGTGCTTTCCTTTAAATTTCTCATAAATAGGTCTAACAAAATATCTTTTGAAATGTTCTTTACCCCAAGACTCAACTTTTCAAATTCTTGAATGTGTTTTGTAACTAGACCTTTTTGTCGAAATTTTACCAATTAACTAAAGAACTTATTTCTCTTAATATCCCCATAATGTGTTATCAATTATTTCATGAAAGTGGACCAAGATACAATAGAATTCTTTTCCCATTTACAAATACATTGGTACCATACATGTTGATCTTGTTCAAAAAATATGACTCCATTATTTATCTTTTAGAAGGTTGCCTCTTGGTGTATATCAAAGTATTTCTCCGCGTAGAATATCCATCTTAAAGGATAATCCTATCAAAATTCCTCATATTGATCTTTGGAATGTAGTATTTCCTTGGTGTTGAATTGAAGCCCTAATGATGTGGATCTTGGAGTGAAAATTCATGTCTATGGTTCTCTGATTCAATATTTGTGCTCTCTAATTACAATAAAGTACTCCCCATATGTGATTGATTTACAACAAATTGTTCTCCTTATTTTCATGTTTTCTTTGGATCTCAATATCCCTTTTAGGAAGTTTCTCTAAAAGAGGATTTTTCATTGTATTCATGGACTTTTGTATTTCTTCCTTTTCTTGATTTCATTTCATCCATGATTTATCTTAGAAGGTTTTCTTGAGAACACGATCAATCCATCCTTTTTAACAAATTACCATCCTTGCAACTGAGAGAACCTAAATTCTAACTCTTCACTTTATTCATGAGTTGTGGATGGGCCTTTAGGAGCTTTAATTGGTGTAGTATCTTTGGAGGCATATTAATAATACTTCTATTTATCACAACTTTCAGTCATTAAAAAAATTGAATATTCTAATCAAAAGTCATGTCACTTGTAAGTTATATACCTTTAAAACCTTAATTTGTAGAATATATAAATGGCTAACCTTTATCTTGATATATCTATGAGATTTGATTCTTTTTGAATCTAAAATTTTGGGTTGTAATAATATGATATGTCTTTTGTATAATTCCACAAGTCTATCCAAAACTTAATGTGCTTGGTGAAAGTATGGTAACTTTCCCAACACTTGTTGATTTTTGGCCTCTTTCCAAGAGTGAAGTTCTAAGGCAAGCCACTTGTTCAATTCTTCAAATCTGATTATGAATTTTTTACTCAAAGTACTTCATTATGTCTCTGCAAATATCTTAAAATTTCTCTATCTAAAATGTCGCAAAAGAAATTATAGCAAAAATCCCATGATCACTCGTTTGAAATTGACTTCATGATGATTCACAAACCCTAACTTCCACAAGATATATCTCAAAAAATTTAGCGAACTATTATCTAATTTTTAATGGGAGATGCCTTATGATTCCTTCTCAATCTCCTCAAAATATTAGAGTTCGATACAACCAAAAAATAACAATTATAGAAAAAATACCAGGATGTCTTGTTTGAAACAAATTTTAGGACCAATTACCAACTCTAAATTCCGCAATGTTTATCTCACAATGTGTAGCAAATTGAAATCTAAAAATTTAACTAGATGTTCCTTCAAATATTACCTCAATATGCTAAAAAATTCACAATGTTAAACACTGTAGACAAAAAATTTAGTGAAAGTTCCAAGATGATCTGTTTGAAGCAACAAAACCATAGGTTTCTTTGCTCTAATACCAAATGTTATGAACTTTGCACATTAAAAATAGAAACCAACAATTATAGTTATTGAGGGGAAAACCTTCTTTTACATCAAATACAAATTTATAAGACAAGATTTATGATCCAGATACCATGTCTCCTCAACACACACACACACACACACACACACACACACACACACACACACATAAGAGGCAAAAGTACAATTATAACGAAATGGGACCATGAAAGTTTCTAATCTACATAACAATATATCCATAGAAATGTAATCACTCAATATTTAAGGCTTAATAAAGGGTTTTAGGGTTAACATCGAGCTTATATAGGGCTTAACACATTTCCATTTGGAATTCTATATCATATAATATTTCTTACGACAATAACCAACTCTATGTACAAATCATGAGTTACAAAGGGTAGATTATTTTGAGTATGAATACTAATACTTAACATCATAAAAGATCTGAACAAGTGATCATAAATAAGCATCCCTCTCATAAAACCATTAAGATCATTAAATTGCTCATAATTTAATCTATCTTTTGCAAGCATAAATTCACAATTCTCAATATTGTAAAACCACATTTTGGGAGTCCATTGATGTGGAAGTCCAAGCTCCAAAGGCTCAATAAGCCCCAATGATAAATGAAGAATAAAGAAAGCATCCCAATCTACGAGCTACTTCAAAAAAGGGGAAGGGACCCCAAACACATCCATAAGCTCCACATCAAATAATAGAGATAGTGAGTTTCCCTCCTATTCTTGAAACCCCCTATCTCATTGCGTTAAGATCTAAGGCTCCTAGTATCTTGCCACATCTTAAAAAAAGGGAGGAGATTGACAACAAGGAGAAAAGGAAGAAAAATAGAACAAAGCAAGACATACTCAAATTTTGTTTGTTGCTACCTACATAGAACTTCAAATGTTCTAACATTTTATGGAGTATTTATATTTTTTTTTTTTCAATTTGTAAGTTAGTACACCTACTTGGCCTATGATGGCAAAAATTAGAGAGTTAGGCATAACGAATTTGTAAAAGCTATATTTTATGTATTTGATATCATATTATAGTCAATTTTTTTATAAAAAAAATTACCCGAGCATATTTTTGTGTTGAGAGTCACTCTCCAGTCCAATATGGAAGAGATGTTGTAATGTCCTATCCTATCCTATAAACATTTTTACTCGGTAAAATTAAAAAATAAAATAAATAAAATAAAATAATTAAATAATAATTATAATTATTAAGTAAAACATTTTCACTCGGTCAACTACATAAAAAAAACAAAATAAATAAAAAAGAAAACAAATAATTAATATTATAATTAATTAATAATAAAACGAACCTAGATCCATCTTAACTCTGAATCTACCAAGCACTAAAAGAGATCAAATTTCTTGAGGTGCAAACCTCTTTTAGAGTGAAAAGAGATTTGATCCCTCTTGGTGCTTGGCAGATTGTGGCTCATTCAATTCTTCTTCCCGTCCAAATTTCCCAAAGGTGTTGCTCTTTAATTCTCTATGCTATTCCACATGTTTGGAGGTTACATGTCTGGTAAATTATTCTCCTCTTGCAGGTTGCAGGCTCTTGTTTCAAAGGAGATCAAGAATTAATGTTGTTCTCATGGATTTGTCTCACTAAATATCCCTCCAAGCTACGTAAACCATTTTCCACAATTGCAAGAATAATTAAGCACATAAAACATTAATGATGGTATCTTGTGCTTGTGGTTAAACGCTATAGACAAACATATTGAGTTATGCCCTCATGGGTGGAAGTGACAACGAAGATACGGACCTAAAGTATATAAGGTATCATAGGAAAGTTTATGTTTAGTTGTTGGTTATACGATTTTTCCTAAAATTGTGCGACTATTTATTACATAAATAATAGATTATTTGATTGTGATTTATAATTGTAGTTATATATGCATCTATATTATGGATTATCTATGTGGTTTATGTGAGTTAAAAATTGCTTTTATAAGAAGACTATATAGCTAGTGTTCTCTGGGGCTTAGTTTAATTATTGAATTTTGAAAGGCATGAACCAAATCCTACATTTGAATAAGGTTACAGAGTAGCTGCTCTCGCTTAGTTTAAATATAGTTAACTTAAAGTAAAATAATAAAAACAAATGAATTTATATTAATAAAAATTACAATTAAAATAGAAAGATAATTCATGATTGTATTATCTTTGGTTTAATTATTGAATTTTGAAAGACATGAACCAACTCCTACATTTGAATAAGGGCTACAGAGTAGCTACTCTCACTTAGTTTAAATATAGTTAAATTAGAGTAAAATAATAAAAACAAATGAATTTATATTAATAAAAATTACAATTAAAATAGAAAGATAATTCATGATTGTATTATCTTTGGTTTAATTATTGAATTTTGAAAGACATGAACCAACTCCTACATTTGAATAAGGGCTACAGAGTAGCTACTCTCGCTTAGTTTAAATATAGTTAAATTAGAGTAAAATCAATAAAAACAAATAAATATATATTAATAAAATTCACAATTACAATAGAAAGATAATTCATGATTGCATTATCTTTGGCTAGGCAAAGATAATAATAACTCTATTTGTAGATGGTTTTTTTATAAACTTTATTATCATATTTCTTCATTTTAATCTATTATTTTTTTATAGATTTGTATGAAAATTTTATTTTATTTCGACAAAAAGTACAACTACCTTCTAGAAACGCTCTTATGGGAAAAAATTGATGTGTGGTGTTAGATAAAAATATAGTTAAATTAACTTAGCTTAAATATAGTTAAATTAAAATATATGTTAAGAGAGTGGTGGAAAATTTAGTCTACCTAGTCAAATGTGAGACAAATATCACCTAGTTCATGACTAAGAGAGCTTGAAATACTCCAACAAATAGATGGTTTTGAATTAACCTTTCCAACTTCAAGTGGTATATATGGTTTTATTATATTAAATAATTAGATAAATATTAATTAGATAGTGGTTAAATAAAGTTTAAATTTTAAATAATTGAATGCATTGGATTTAAAAACTATTCCACATTAGACATCGATCAAGACTAGGTCATGATGTACATACTAGATTATAATTCAAATCAATGGAATAAGGCTCTCCTTTCAAATTCTAGTTTATGGTTATGTTATATTTAATTTTGTTGTTTATCTATTCTATAAAAGGACTATTCTTTGTTTGGATAAGTTATTTCACCTATTGGTTAGAATGATATTATTAGAGATAATGGTTATCAATTAACTCTATGTGGTGATTTTGGTATGACGATCAATGGTCTATAATATTGATTGTTTGCTAAGGATGAGTTTTAGGATGGACATTGATCATGTTAGCTATATTAATTAAATTCATAGACAACCAATTATGGTTGGGTATAATCCAGGTGAAACATTTCCCATCAAGGGGATTGAAAATGCTAGCACCTAGATAACAATGAACCTCTTGTTGGATATCGATTTGTATCTACGCCGCAAATTGATAGAAAAATGGTTTCATCATTAGATATTATCATGAATTTTGTATGGTTTTAGAAGTATTATTTTTGTGTTAACCTAGCGCTATGTGGAGCATCATTAGTTTAGAAAATAAACCTATTTTTGAGTCAATATGCCAATGTTGTTAACGTGCATTATTTCATGATTACCATGACAACTATGATGTCATCTCAGCGCAATCGCTAGTGGCGTTTTTTGACTAGATGAGTAGAGTAGGGAAGCATTCTTGATTAGCCTAGAAAGTGAGGAGAGGGATTTAGTGAAACGTTTAGAACCTAATTGTATTGTAATTAGTCAATCTTGAAGTTGTAAGAGCTGTTGATTTTCATGTTAAAATCATAATAGAATGATACATCACTGAATTTGCAACTAAATTTAACCAATATTTCTCACAAGTAGAGGAGGAGTTCAAGAAGTGAGCTTTTGGAAGGATGGTAAAATAAATTGTAACCTAAGCAAAGATGGTTTTGGTGAAACGAGACTATATTCTTTTTAACGTGCCAATCACGATAGCATAAGAACTTGTGCTTGGTAGTATTCTATGGTCAATCCAAAAGAATGAATAGTTAAATTCAAATTGTACTATGGAGGAGGCATAAGATCAAGGGATAAAAGAGCAATATAATAAGTGAGGTGTAATATTTGAAAAGTGGTGGAAGGACAAGGTATGGGAGATTCTTTTAGAAATATGAAGTGATGAGTGGAGTTAATGAAGAGGAGGGAAGGACTAAAGCATGAATGGACAAGTTGAATATATGGAAAAGGGGATAGAAATCTAACCAATGGTTGAGAGAAATTTTCTTTGTAGTTGAAGAAAGGTTGTGGAGGAAGTGTTAGAGGAACCACAATAGGAAGTGTTAGATAATAATCATTCCTCCCAACCACCTGAGATAAACCTAGTGACATGGAAACTATGACCTTATTTGTGCTAACATATTAATAAATCCTCTCAACCTATCCACTAAATTTTCAATAATAACCACTGGTAGCATTTGTAACATAACATTTTTCCATGATGCATTACTACTAAAGAAGAAATAGATCAAGACAAATACTTTAAAATCTAGAATTAATATTTTAATACTTTAAAGTAACAAATACTAACAATTTAATACTTTAAAACCATTACAAAATCTTTGTAATGGTTTGATTGTGTGTATGTCGTTGAACTCATTGTTAAATACTGAATATATATATATATATATATATATATATATATATATATATATAATATATATATATATATATATCTTATCTATCTATCTAAGAAGAATATATTATAAATATATAGTTAAAATAATATTTAACTTGTGGCCTATAAAAGAGACAATTACAGGATTCAAACCCACTTAGTAGTTTCAAAATATCATCAACCATATATTATAATAAATCATCTTAAAATAACTATATATTATAATATATATTTAATAATATTAATATTAAATAATATAAATCATATATAAATATAATTATATATATATATAATATATATATAATATAGTTTTGTTAAATATTGTAATAGGTTAGAAAACAATAATGATGCTAGTTTGTTTCATGGTCACCTTATTTATTAGACTTTCAAAATAAAAAAAGTAAAATCTTAATATTTAATGCTTTTTTTTGTGTGGTTCATGTATATCAAAGATCGATGGCCACTACGTCCAGGAAAATACTCGAGCAGATCCACCCAAAGGAATCACTTCCCACCAGCTCATTAGTAGAGCTTAACCTTGAGAGCATAATACTTCATAACAAGATGATAGCCAATTGAACTACCTCGTTGGCTAACTTAATATCTAATGTTAAAAACCATATTAAATAATAAAAACATATCATTTTAAATAAATTTTATTTTTATGTTTTTGCGTTGAAAGACACATTTTACAACACACGTGTAACTTTTAAAATAAGAACAAAATATTCTCTAAATAGAAAACAATGTCACCTATAATAAAAAAACAAAAATGAATATACATGTTTGGTTAGTATTATTTTTTAAAAGCATTATAAAATATCAATAATGCTAGTATCATTGTATTCACTTCTTCGATGTTGATATTGCAACCCATTATGAAGGAGATGTGATAAAAATATTTCACTCTCAATCTTAGCTATAAAGCAAATATTACAATGTCCATGTAAAATAACATAATTCATATCTAATTTTAGAGAAATAAAGTAATTAAAAGTAAAGAAATAAATAAAAATCTTATAATTTTAAATCTGAGTCTCAAAGATGTATAATTCTTAAAATTTTAAAAAAGATTTCAATGACTTAATTAAACTACTTTTTTCCTCGACGTAATTAAACTATTTGAATATTCATGGTTAACAAATTTATTTGTGTGAGAGGGAGCTCCCTAAGCTCATTATGCAAGAGATGTTGTCCCTGTCTAGTCTTGTTATGTTATGTGTAAACATTTTGACTTGGTCAAATTATACAATAATAATAATAATAATAATAATAATAATAATTAAATTAAAACTGTCAACTTGGTAAAAATAACATAAAAATAAATAATTATAATTAATAGTTAAACCAACATAGATCTAAGGCTAAATTTTGATGATAAAAAATCGTGGTGAAGTAAAATTATGAGTCTTTTTGAATTGTGAAGTTTTTCCAGTGAGGCTCAGCAACTCTCTAGCCTAGGGTTTTGGATCGCAATCTGTGCACTGTTACCCACTCTGGTAGGGGGTAGTGCCCTTTTCATTGATCTAAGGCAGTAGGGGCTTGCCCTGGCCCAACGAATGAAGCAAGCGGGGCTAATGGGGTCCCTTCCTACAAACAGATAATGATGGACAAAGGTAAAATCCCATTGGGAGGAGTGCAGATCACAGGTTCAGACACTACAAGAGAAAATGAGCTCAGCAACAAGACAAAGCTGGATGGCAATACTAAGGAAACCCAACATCCAAACCAGACAAAAGGCATCAAAATTATGGAAGGAAAAGACAAACCAAATCCCACTCGAGAGCAGATACCTCGAGGAGCAGTAAAGAAAACCAAATAAGTGGAGGCAGTTGAAACCCCCCCTGAATGGCTCTGATCTAGAAGGGTCGGCCATTGAAGACAAACAACAAAGAGACTAAGGGCGTTGTAAGCCAAAAACCACAGAAAGCCTAAGGGTTATCATTACCGACCCTGAACTACAAGCCTATAGGGATCATATGGCTATTCATGCAGTGATCTGCAAGTTTATGAGCTTTTGGCCCATAGAAAAAGCCTTATGCCAATGGATCAAGCAAACTTAGAAGCCGAAAGGAGATGTGAAACTCCACCTGGGGGCCAAAGGTTTTTTCACGGTTGTCTTTGCAAACCTTGAAGATAGAGACCACATATTTGATGGAGGCCCTTATTTCTATGCCTCTGCAGGCCTCTACATGAGACCCTAGAAACCAAATTTTGCACCAGAACAGGAAACATTCAAGCATGTTCCTATTTGGATTCACCTATTTTCCCTCCCCATCAACTACTAGAGACTGGCAACATTGATACAAATTGGCAACAAATTGGGCACCTTCATCCAAGCTTCTAAAGCTACCCTCCAAAAAAGGCATACCTCTTTCACTAGAATCTGTGTTGAAATGGACATTTCAGGTGCTCTTCATGAAGGTCTATGGTTGGAATATAGAGATGAAGTCTTCTTCCAAGCCATAGACTACGAACAAATACCCTTCAGATGCAGAAAATGCCATGAACATGGCCATCTGATTCGGGAATATCCCCTGCATAGGCCCGTAGAGAAGGCTAATGATCTCCCAAGCAAAAGTCAGGATGGTTTCGTTCGACCCATGGGCAGACACCAGACCAACAGAAGGAACCAACGAAAGACAGGAAACACCAACAAAGGGTCTATGAACACATTTGAGGCGCCTGGAGAGGAAACTAGTGCAGATGAGGATACCCAAACACCAGCATCTGAGCAGGAAATCCCGGAAACGACCAATCAGAATGCCCAGATTCCGACTCCAATATCGAGTGATGACTTTCTCCTAGATCTAGGATTGAGGAAAGATGCAAAAGGGGATGAGGAAATGACATTAAGTGAAGTGGGCACAGAGGATCGGGACCTAAATGACACTCTAGAAAAAGAAGGAATGGACCTTAATACCATAGTTGAGCAATAGAGACAAAAAGGAGTGGATCAAATTTCAGAGGAAGAGATTGACAGAGTCAACTTCCTCTTCCTATCAAGGCAGGATGTAGCTCTGAGAGGGAAAAAAAGGGGTCTAGGTGCGACAAAAGGATTGGGCATCATGGCACAAAACCTACACCAAACACATTCTACTGCAAAACACAAAAAGAAATGGGGTAGAAGAACAAACAATGAAGTGCTCCATGAGCTCGGCCAAATGCTCATCAACTCGGGCAAGATGAAAGCCCTTGAGGCTTTCCCATTCTCCTCATAATACCTATTTAAATATGAAGATACTCTCATGGAATGCAATAGGGCTAAACAACCAAACCAAACAAAGATTATTGAAAAAGAAAGTCACAACGGAAAACTCGAACATTATTTTCCTATAGGAAACCAAATGCTCCAGGCTGAAGCTAGAAGGGATAGGCAGGAGCCTGGGAAAGAGAATGGAGCACACAGAGGTAGAAGGTGATGGTATGGAAGGGGGCTTAGGCATCTTCCAGAACCCCCACTCCCTACTCCTCCTAAATGCCGAGGCCTCTAGATCTTTCATTTCCCTTGAAATGCAGATCCTGGGAGAAGTTGGCACGTACTTATTCACAAATGTTTACGACCCCCAAAGGCTGGAGGATAAGCTACAACTGCTAGACAACCTATCCAAGCTGCAACAAAGACACTCTAATGCTAAGTCCATCTATCGCGGCGATTTCAACATGATTACCTCTCTGGAGGAAAAGAAGGGAGGGCTTCGAACCCTAAACAGAGATGCTGAGGCCTTCATTTCTTTCATTAGAACAAATAACCTGGTGGACATCCAACTCAAAAATGGCATATTCACTTGGAATAATAAGAGAGGATGAGACAAGCTTATCACATCTAGGCTTGATTAGTTTCTGATCTCAGATACCATTCTCCTTGAGGGAGTCACGGTGGAATCTGATATTATTCCATCTGGAGGATTGGATCATTGGCCCATCTCTTTGAATGCAACTATCCTTGGTACTCCTAGAAACAGACCTTTTCGCTTTGAAAAATTCTGGCTCAGTCAACCGGCTTTCACCACAAACATCCAACTATGGTGGAACGAGCACTTGGACACTAGAGGGACCAAAATGTTTCAGCTCCAAGCCAGATTGAAGCACCTAAAGGAAAAGTTACGAACATGGAACCAAGAGTTCTTTCACAATATTTTTGAGGACAAACAAGCCCTGGAGAATTAGATGGCTCTAATACACAACAACTAGATCAAGGGGGACATCTCCTTGAACTCCATTAACATAGAGCGTGACCTTTTGCAAAAGTGGAATGAGAGATGTCACCAGGAAGAGACATTATGGAGACAAAAATCTTGTATACAATGGATGAAAGAAGGGGAGAAAAACACCAAATTTTTCCATCGATCAGCCATGGATTATGGATGCACTAATAAGATAACCAAGCTTAAGGATGAACAAGGGACCTCCTTTCAGTATCATCAAGAGATTTCCTCCATCCTCAGGAACTACTTCAGTCTTATTGCTACAGAACTGGACATCAACAGACAAGAGGCTATCAATGCAGTCATTACCTCTATTCCCAAGCTGATCACAGAGGAACAGAACAGATCCTTAGACCGCCCGGTTACCCTTCTGGAGGTAGAAGAGGCAGTCAAAGACATGGCCAATGGCAAGGCTCCGAGACCAGATAATTTCACCATTGACTTCTTCAAAGCTTGATGGGACATAGTGAAGTAGGACATATGGATGGTGGTCGAAGACTCTAGAAGATCCTCCTCCATTGTCAATCCCTAAACTTCACTTTTATTTCCCTCATCCCCAAGGAAGAGGTTGCCTGCACTCCTAAATTTCGACCAATAGCTCTCTGCAATGTGCTGTACAAGATCATCTCCAAAGTCATGGCTAATAGGTTAAAGCCTATTCTCCCCTTGATCATTTCAGAAGAGCAATCGGGTTTTGTGGAAGGCCGACAGATTATGGACAATGTCTTATTGGCACAGGAAATGATCCACACCCTTTAGTCTCAGAAAAAGGTTGGAATTATCATTCAACTGGACCTCTCAAAAGCTTATGATAAGGTCAGTTGGAATTATCTTGAAGCTGTTTTGAAAGCTTTTGGTTTTGCCCAGCGTTGGATTAGATGGATTTTTGCCATGGTCAAATCTCCTAGCTTCTCTATCTTGGTCAATGGTGCCCCTTCGGACCCATTCTTCCCTTCCAGAGGCATTCGTCAGGGTGATCCTATCTCCCCTTTCCTTTTGTTATCTTAATGGAAGGTCTAAGTCGCATCATTAAAACGGCTAAGGATAGGAATGCCATCAAAGGTCTCCAACCCCTGAGTCACTCTCCTGCAACCACTCATTAGCAATTCATGGATGACACCATGCTGCATGGTACCCCTTCAGTTAAGGAAGCCCAAGGTTTCAAAGCCATTTTGAACCTGTTCAACCAAACATCTAGTATGGATCTTAACCTGGATAAATCATCTGTTTTTTTCTTCCCTACGCACTTGGCAGTCCAGAGGCACCTAACTAATATCCTTGGGTTCAAAAGACGTAGCCTTACATCTAAATATCTTGGCATTCCTCTCACTGGAAAGCCTTGGCAGAAACTCCACTGGGAGCATTTGCTCTCCAGGCTAGAGGACAGGGGAAATTATTGAACCAATAGAGTCTTGAACTTTGCAGGACGACTTGTAATGACTAAGGCAGTTCTTCAAGCCATTTCTCTCTATATGCTTTCTATTCTCCCAACTCCAAAAATGGTGCTCCAGAAAATCAGGAATATTCAAAGAGTCTTCCTTTTGTCGGGAAAAGCGGATAAACACAAATGGGCTCTTGTAGCCTGGGCTAAGTTATGCAAACCCAAAAACTTGGGGGGCTTAGGGCTGCAAGACCCGGACACTGTCAACAAAGCTTATGGAGCCAAGCTTTGGTGGTGCTGGATCAAGGAACCCCATACACCTTGGGAAAAACTATGGAAGGCCAAATATGCTAAGAATTGGTGAACTAAAGATCTAATCAGAACGACAGATGCCCTTGAAGGATCCCCTATTTGGAATTTGGCCAGAGCTAACAACAACCTCATTCAGGACCACTGCTTTTGGGAAATTCGCAATGACAACAATGCTTTATTCTGGGAGGATGCATGGCAATAACTACCTAAACTAGAAAACCCCAATTATCTTACCATATGGAGATGGTTTTAGGCAACAGGAAAGATAAAGGTCCATCAATATTGGTCTGGTAGCAAGGAGAACCAACACTAGAGGAATTGGAACTTAGAGCCTCCCCCTTGGAGGATAACATGATAGACCTCCTCAGCACCCTAAACTCTGCTCTAGATAAGAGAATGATCTGGTCCACTCAGGAGGAGGACCAACTCAGGTGGGGTAAACTCGATGGGGGTACCTTCAACCTCAAGGAGGCTAGAATGTATCTCGAGCACAGGGACCTTGAAGACAAAGTAGCTTAGCACTCTAATGTCTAGGACAACACACTAACAAAAAATAAAGTATTTTCTATGGCTTCTCATGCATCGCAAAATCCTCACATGGGAGAATTTAGTGAAAAGGGGCTTTATTGGGCCATCCAGATGCCCACTCCGTGAAGAGGATGAGGAAACAATGAACCATCTCCTTAACGACTGTGACTGGACCAATAATCCTTGGGAATGGATGAAGGAAATATTCAAACAAACAGACAGACACAATGATTCTATTCAAGACGCCATTGCAAATTGGCGCACAAAGTATTCTAGTTGTAATACGACTAACACCATTTGGAGGCTCTGCCCTGGTTTTATAGTCTGGACCACTTGGAAAGAGAGGAACAAATGAATTTTTCAAAAATAAGCCAGGCAACTTGAAACCATCAAAACATTCATCATGCAAAGTTTAAAAGAGACCGCCCTTACCAACTGCAAAGTAGAGCAGGCCAATTCACTCACCCCTAATGATTCATGCATCCTTCTATTGTTTGGCATGAATAGTCTGTTGGGTCACTGGGCTCAAGCAAACCACCCTCGACCAACTTCCTCTCCTTCGGCCTGGTTGCCTCCCATCCAGAGGTTCTGCAAATTGAATTTTAACGGGGCCTCTAGGGGTGGCCCTAGTCTTGTAGGGCTTGGAGGCGTCATCTGTAATGACAGAGGAGAAATCCTTCACATTTTCTACAGAGTGCTTGGGGAGGCCACCAACAATGAAGCAGAATTCGCAGCCCTGGAACAGGGGTTGCACATCCTCATTTGTCTAGGTAAAGGCTCTGTAATTGTGGAAGGAGATTCCGTCTTGGCCATCATTACAGTTAGGAGAATGCAAAATGGCACGTGGTTGGAGAAAGTTACAAAGCACCGAAGATTAGCCATGGTTACAACGCTCATTGTGAAACATCTCTCCTCCCTCAGCGGCATTGTTCTACAGGCAGTCCGGAGGAAGGCGAATGTCTTAGTGGATAGCCTTGCCAACCATGTGGTCGATCATCTGATGGAGGTCATTGACACTTGTTGGCAAGACGTCACAAGAGACAATCTTAGGAATCAACGCATTCTCATCTCGAGGCAAGACCTTATAGGAGGATCGAGAGCAGAGGACGGGCTGTAGGATATGGCTCATCAGTAACTTATGAGAACTAACCATACACTTAATGCCAAACGGAGGTACCACTGGTGACAGACCTATGGGGTACCGGGGGTAGGTTGGAAGATCATCCAAAAGGATGAAGGAAATTGGACGGGGAGTACAATCTACAAAATAATGATCGGCATAGACATTAAGAAGTAGATGAGGACACACGACATTCAACCAACAACCACAAGCATGGCAGAGTAATGGCTCTGGATCAAAATCATGAGAAGGAGCTAGGAAATCCTAATGAGATTTATTATGTCAGGAACAACAGATCTCAGAAGGCAGAGTGGGAGATCTCAATCCTAACCATTTGACCTTGAGCTATAACTAAGGTAATCCACTAGGAAACTAAGACATTGCATTCTCCTTGCTCGATTCTTGGCAATCTAAGCTCTATCAGGAAGCCCGCAGTCTCTTCAACCCACGCCAACACCTGCAACAACACAATGGAAAATGAGGGCAGTTGCAATGCGTCTACTAACCTGGACCTGAAAAAAGCCCGTGAGGCTTATGAGACGTCGGTCTCTGAGTAAGAGAAACAGAAAATTGCAGAGCTTGAAGATGCGGTCATCGAGGAAGAAGAAAAGTTGGACATACAAGCATTGGAGAAGGAAATAGACTAGATCTCGGACCCAGGCACCACGACCACCAGAGCCACGCAATTCGTAAGAACTCAAAGTGAAATGTGGCGTATGAAAACCATACTTGCCAACGCGCTCAACATACTGGAAAAAGCAATAAAGGATGCACACTAAGCCACATCGTTCGCTTCAACTGGAAACTCAGCAAGGTTAGATGCCATGGAGATCAACATTAGTGCTTTGACTCAGGAACTCAAAATGCTATCGTATAATCTAGGAGCTTTCATCAAACTCTTCAAGCTCTCCATCCGACAGGAGACAAATATTGTAGTTGACGTCCCAGCGGAGGAAACCGACACCAACATGGTGAAGCACCCCATTCCTCAAAGGATTCTGAAGCCAGATATAGTTACTGCAATGGCCGGCCCAAGTGACACTAGCAAGGATTATGTGGTATTGGAGCTGTAATGGCTTCAAGGTTCTATGTTTTTATCTATTGTCTCTTTCTGTCTTGGTTATGAGGTCCTCCAGACCCTCGCTCGTTTTGTGTCCTAGGTTAGGCAACCCTATGTGGTTAGCCTCTATTCTGAAGTTGCAGGATCAGGTTGTCGAACAAGATGGAAGTGCTCTTCTCTGTCTGTTCATACATACTTTTTGTATCTTATGTAACTTTGTGATACAATATACATCTGTTGATTTACACACAAAAAAACATAGATCTAACTTAACTTCAAATATAGATAAAATCTCTTGAGGTGCAAACCTCTTTAATGTGAAAAGAGATTTGATCCCTCTTGATGCTTGGTAGATACAAAGTTAAGATGGATCTATGTTGGTTTAAATATTAACTTCATTGCACCGAGAGGCGCTCTGCAACCTATGTAAGAGATGTTGTATTCCTGTCTATTAGTAATTAAACATTTGACTCACTGAATTTAATAAATAAAATAAAAATAAATAAAATAATAAATAAAAATTATTAATTAAAAACATTTTGCATTGGTCAAATTAAATAAAAAAAAGAATATTATAATGAATCATTATTAATATTAACCAGCTTAGTCCATCTTAACCCCAGAATCTACCAACTGCGATAGGGTCAAATCTTTTCACACTGAAAGAGGTTTGCACCTCAAGAGATTTGATCCCTCTCGATGCTTGGGAGATCCGAAGTTAAGATGGATCTAAGCTAATATATATGTACAAATAAAACGAAAAGATAAATAATAATAATAATAATTAAATATTTCAATGATTAAAGAGAAAAAATAGTTGAAAGTAAAAAAAATACAATTACTTCCTAGTAAAATAAATAAATTATAATATTTATTATATTTATATAATATATATTATATATACGTACTCTATTATAGAAATAAAAAAATTATATTTTGTAATAATAAAAAAAGTGTGCATTCATACAAGATTTACCCAGATCCATGCAATGACCACAAAAAAACTAGTCCCAATATAAGAATACTCTTAACAACATTTCCCAGGGTCCACACAAAAAACACAAAAATGGCAAAGATACAATCATGAAATTAATATTTATATATTATAGTATATAATATATATACAAAAATACTAGGCCAAAACCCATGTACAGACAACAAGATGTCCATAAACCCAACTCAAAAGTTCACTGGCAAGCAAGCTCGAAGGTCAAAACCCCTAGCAGTGAAAGAGTGAGTGGAGGACGACATACAAATTGAGGCAATGGCAACAAATCACAATGATTGAAGCATATAATAGCTTCACGACATACATATGCAGATCCTGACCTAAGGAAACCTGCAACATCACACGAACAAGCGACTGTGGCAGAAACATGGTAATGCTAGTAGAAGAAAGAGAGGCAACAATGAAAAATTGAAACAAACGAAGCATGGAGACTACGACGAAATGAACCAACACCCAAGCATGCACCAATCAAGCCTTTCGATCAATGCTAGCGGAGCGAGGCGCATTCAATAGCCCAAACCAGGGAAGATAGGCAACAAGGGTTTCCCCTCCCGCTCCTCTAGACCAAACACTAGGGTTGTATTTAATTTTTAATATAAAATCAATATATAGTATTTAATTTTTTATTAATAATAATACAAAATCAATAGGTTCATAAATTAAATATTTCAATATTTGGGATTAAGTAATATCTACTTGTATTTAAAAATATATTAATAATAAAATAATATTTTAATGTGGTCCATATATAAAATATTTCAATGACTATTATGCATTTTGGCTCTTTTCAGGTATAATTTTAATCAATTTTGTCTAAAAGCATCAAAGATTTGTTGGAATTGCTATTTTAAACTATGTAGTTTAGACAATCCAAGTGCCCAAAGGGATTTTCAACAAATTGAATCATTTATGCAATTCTAAAATGCAAATATAATATAATAATTTTGCACCTCTGAAATTTGATAGCTAAGATTGTTCATTTAATATGAACAATTTCATTGTATAGCATATGGATTTGAATTTGAATTCAAATGCCATTGAATTAATAAACAATTACCAAGTAGTAACCACAAGGCTAAATTTTATTTACCATAATAATATTTTTAAGGTTAAACCTCAAACCTATTTTGAAATTGTTGGAAATAATACTGAGAGGGGGGTGAATCAGTATTATCAGAGCTATAATTTTATTTCCCAAATAGATTTATATACGCTACTTCAGTGAAGTGAACTAGTGTGTACATGTGACTATACTTAAAGCAACCAATGTATATGCAGAGAACTTTTGATTTAGACAATTTATCATGTATTTAGCTTAAAACAGTATATCAAAGCTTTATTAGATAGTGTAGTAAAAGCAGAATAAAGCATCACACATAAGCAACACACATGAACACCAAGATATAAGGTGGAAACCCACTGTGGGTAAAAATCACCTGCTGTTGTTGTCTCTGTCTTCTTTTTAATAATAAGAAAATCTGTTTACAATCTTGTACTGGTGCAGACTCATACCACTACGCAGGCACCCACCTGCAGAAGGCTACAACTTTCTCTCATTCTCCAGCTACTACTGGAAAGGAGCTACAACTCTCTAGCTCTTGTACTAGCCAATATGTTTACTAGTACGTAGGTGCCAGCCTACAGAAAACTCCACTCTTCCACCAGGGACCACGTTTCATGAATTTTCAGACTGGATACTCCTGGAACACAACACCACAATCTGAAGGCCATGTTTCATCCAATTTTCATACTGGACCCATCAACAACATTGATATGTCCCTATAATACTAGTTATGACCCCATTACTATTGTAGTTGTATTCCTTATTAATATTGTTGTGCCCCTATTGTCCCCATATTTTTATTACTGTGCCCCATAGAATCCCTCTATTGTTATTTTTGTGGCTTTATATTATTATTGTTAGGTC